>MU204399.1:270671-286312 GCA_017309775.1 Paedocypris sp. Pulau Singkep | reverse complement strand
ATGTCTCACATCACTGACCTGCACTCGGCCCAGCAGACGAGCCCCTCACAGGGGCTTTACCCCTTTAGCCTGTGTGTGTGTGTGTGTGTGTGTGTGTGAGAGAGAGAGAGAGAGAGAGAGAGAGAGTGAGAGAGAGAGAGAGAGAGAGAGAGAGACAATAGGGAGAGAGAGAGGGAAGAATGTGAGTGAGAGAGAGAGAAAGAGAGAGAGAGAGAAGGAGTGAAAGACAGAAAAGAGAGAGAGAAGGAGTGAAGAGCAGAAAAGAGAGAGAGATAAGTGGGAGGGAAAGAGGAAAGAATGTGAGAGAGAGACAGAGAACATAGAGAAAAGGAGAGAAAGGGAGTGAGAGAGAGAGATCGACAGACAGAAAGAAAAATTCGAGAGAGAGAGAGCGAGAGAGGGAAAATTTGAGTGAGAGAGAGATAGAGAGAAAGAATGCCAGAGAGGAGAGGAGTGAGAGACAGAAAAAAGAGAGAGACAGAGAGATATAAAGTGACAGAGAGGAGAGAAAGTGAAAGAAAGTTAAGTGAGAGAAAGAGAGAGCGAGAGAGGGAAGAATGGGAGTGTGTGTGAGAGAGAGACAGAGAGAGAGAGAGAGAGAGAGAGAGAGAGAAAAGTGAGTGAGAGAAAGGGAATGACAAAGAGAATGACAGAGAAAAGGAGAGAAAGAGAGTGAGAGAGAGATCAACAGACAGAAAGTGAAAGAGAAAGTTAAGTGAGAAAAAAGAGAGAGAGAGGGAGGAGAGGAGAAGGAGAGACAGCGAGAAGAGACAGACAGAGATAGAGAGAGGGAAGAATGTGAGTGAGAGAGTGAGAGAGAAGGAGGAGAGGAGAGGAGAAGGAGAGACCACGAAAAGAGAGGGTGTTTGCGTGCATCAGATAATGAGGGGTTAAAGAGTGTAAATGCAGGAGTGCGCTGTCAGGAGTGATGCGGCCTCTGAAAGGTTATCATGTCCTTCACTTCTGCGCTGACATTTGCAGCCGCGGCGTCTGATGGGATTAATTCACCCGCCTCGCTCGTCCAGCCAGAGTGGCTTTGCCTCTCTCACTTCTTTTTTGTTTTCCTCCGTCTATTTGTGCTTCGTTCTCTCCGTCCGCCACTCTCTCTCTCTCTCCGTCACTATTGATTCGTATTGTCATTCAGGTTAAGCTCGCAAAGACCAAGCAATTATGTCCTCAATCTGACAGTATCTGTCAGCGCGACGCGTCTCCACATTTAATTTCCAGCTAGATTGGCGCCGAGTCGCCGTGTCCGCTCGCCGGTCGAGAGACCTGTGTGTCTAATGGAGAGTCTCTCTCTCTCCCTCTCTCTTATCTCTCACATGAGAGAGTGTCTGGCATTTAACGGGGTCTTTTTCGGGCTCCAGACAGGTGGCTTCTTCCCCACGGCCCTTCCTTGATATGCAATTGGTTTTCGGCTCAAATACACACGTACAGACAGTTTATTTGATTTGGAGATTGAATATTTGGTATTTTCTGTATTATTTAGAATGTCAATTGGACTTTAAGGGCCCCGGAAGACCACTTGAACAGAGTTCCTGCTTTCAGTCCATAATGCTGAAAAATATTTTCACTGCGAGAAAAACCCCCACTGGAGACTGAAGTTTGAGAGCCAGTCGGGGTTGTTCCTTGCTAACGTGGGTTTCCTCCGAGTCTCCGGGTTCTCCCATAGAATTAAATTGAATTGGAAGTTCATTATTCGTCCCCACAATTGAGTCTGGCAATACTCCATTACAAGTTACAAGTCACCGTCAATGAAAATGTACCTTTATGTGAGTGAGAGTGTGACTGTGTGTGGCTGCGTGTCTCACTCTGTGATTGGTTGGACAGCTATTGAGGGTGTGTATCTTGCCTTCAGGCACAGAATTGGTAGGATTTACTAATATGTTCATTGTTCATTGTACTATGACTAAAGCTATGACCAGTGAGCAAACAACAACATCATTTTCTGAACAGCTTTTTCCACTTTTCTGCTAATATTCGATTTCCATTTTGTGCATAGTTGCTCTAGACAGGGATCTACACATCTACATAAAATACTAAATGAGTAAAATAAACTTAAATCAAGTAAAATTATGGGGTGGGAGAAAATTTTACTTTGTAAGACAGCTTGAAACAAGTCCCATTTTCTCAAAGTAATCTTTCACTCATTCTAAGCTAGTTATTTATCTTGTAAAAAAACAAACACAAAAAAAACAAGATTTATTGTCTACTTTTAAGATTTTTTGGCTTGTCTAGAATTAATTTTTTTGCAGTGTAGTGTACTGCATTTTCCAAAACAAAAACCACATTTATTTAATCACTGAGTAAAAATGTACAAAGGTGTGAATCTTTTTGTTAAAACGTTCTACAAAGTACACACTTTTCTTATCAATGCTTTCATTATTTTTCGTTAGGGCATATTTTTTTTGTACAAATTTAAAACGTCACCTTTGTTCTTATCTTCAAACTGTCTCGGAAGGTCAATTGCCAATTTTTCCCGAGCGTAAGTGTTCATCATAACATTATTAATTCTTGTTAATTAGTGATCAGCTAATGAGCATCACTTGTAATTAGGTAATTTATAATCCACAAACACCCATGTTTAGTTAAGACCTCCAAAGGCGAATAGACACATCTTTATAGAATCGTCTGTTTCGTCTTTAGCTCAGTTGTCCATTATTGTCTCATTCACTTACTGTTATTTTTCTGTAATACGTTTTCATTGATCACTTAATAAATGTAGTTCAACTGTTGATTGTTTTACGGCCATAATCTAACTAGATGGCCACAATCCAACCAAAAGTCATGAACCTGATTGGACGAAAATGTAAATTTAATTAATAACAGTGTGGAAAAAAAGTTGATTAATAAAGTATATAATAATTTCACTTTTTTTTCATTTTGATTTGCTCGGCCACAATGTTTCCCTAGATTTAACATTCGTCTTAGTGTTTTCGAGACACTACTACTTCTCTTTCGGCTTTTCCCTTATCAGGGGTCGCCACAGCGAGTCATCCCTTTCCACCTTCTATCCTGAGTATCTTCTACTCTGACCCCAGCCAACCTCATGTCCTCTCTTACAACATCCATATATCTCCTCCTTGGTCGTCCTCTTGCTCTCTTCCCTGGCAGCTCCATCCCCAACATCCTTCTACCTATATATTCACTATCCCTCCTCTGCACATGTCCGAACCATCTCAGTCTGGCCTCTCTGACTTTGAGTGTGAGCTGTTCCTCTAATGTGCTCGTTCCTTATTCTGTCCAACCTTGTCACTCCTAAGGAGAACCTCAACATCTTCATCTCTGCTGCCTCCATCTCTGCCTCCTGTCTCTTTCTCACTGCCACTGTCTCTAAGCCATAGAGAAGAGCTGGTCTCACCACTGTCTTGTACACCTTTCCTTTGAGTCTTGCTGACACTCTTCTGTCACACAACACTCCTGACACTTTCCTCCACCCGCTCCACCCTGCCTGCACTCGCCTCTTCACCTCTTTTCCACACTCCCCATCACACTGCACTGTTGATCCCAAGTACTTAAACTCCTGTACCTTCTTCACCTCCACCCCTTGTAACTTCACTCCTCCACCCTGCCCCCTCTCGTTTAGACACATGTATTCTGTCTTACTACGACTGACTTTCATGCCTCTTCTTTCCAGAGCAAACCTCCACCTCTCCAGCTCTTCCTCCACCTGCTCTCTACTCTCGGTGCAAATCACTATGTCATCTGCAAACATCATTGTCCAGGGAGATTTCTGTCTGACCTCATCTGTCAACCTGTCCATCAGCATAGCAAACAAAAAGGGACCTCTGTCTGGCCTACAGCACATCTCACCATCGTCTTACTCCTCTCGTACATGTCCTGGACTACTCTGACGTACTTCTCTGCCACTCCCGACAACCTCATACAGTACCACAGCTCCTCCCTCGGCACCCTGTCGTATGTCTTTTCTAAATCCACAAAGACACAATGCAGCTCTTTCTGACCCTCTCTGTACTTTTCCATAAACATTCTCAAAGCAAAAATGGCATCAGTGGTGCTCTTACGGGGCATAAAACCATACTGCTGCTCACAAATCTCTACCTCTTTCCTAAGCCTGGCTTCCACTACTCTTTCCCACAGCTTCATTGTGTGGCTCATCAGCTTTATTCCCCTGTAGTTGCTGCAGTTCTGCGTATCACCCTTGATCTTGAAAATCGGCACCAGAACGCTTTTCCTCCACTCCTCAGGCATCTTCTCGCTCTCTAGAATCCTGTTAAACAAACTGGTTAAGAACTCTACAGCTGACTCTCCTAAACACTTCCACACCTCTACAGGTACATCATCTGGACCGACAGCCTTTCCGCTCTTTATCCTCTTCAGAGCCTTCCTCACCTCATCCCTACTAATGTCTGCTATTTCCTGCTTCTCAAGATCCACATCCTCCTCCCTTCTTTCCCTGTCATTTTCCTCATTCATCAGCTCCTCAAAATACTCCTTCCATCTTCTCTGCACACTCTCCTGGGTTGTTAGTACATTTCCATCTCTGTCTTTTATAACTCTTATCTGCTGTACATCCTTCCCATCCCTATCTCTCTGTCTGTCTAGCCTGTACAAGTCCTTCTCTCCTTCCTTTGTGTCTAACCTGTCATACAGCTCATCATATGCTTTCTGTTTGGCCTTTGCCACCTCCCTCTTCACTCTGCGCTGCACTTCCTTGTACTCCTGTCTAGTTTCCTCAGTCCTTTCTAGATCCCACTTCCTCTATGCCAACCTCTTCCTCTGGATGCAGTCCTGTACTTCCTTATTTCACCACCAAGTGTCCTTATCTTCTATCCTTCTACCAGATGAAACACCCAGCACCTTCCTACCTGTTTCCCTGATAACCTCTGCTGTAGTTTCCCAGTCATCAGGCAGCTCTTCCTGATCTCCTAGCGCCTGTCTCAATCTCTGCCTGAATTCCTTGCAAGCTCCTTCATCCTTTAACTTCCACCACTTGGTCTTATGTTCCGTCTTCCCTCTATTCTTCTTCCTCCTGACCATCAGAGTCATCTTCAAACATAGACATAAACTTCCGTGTCAGGGTTTGAATTTTGAAGGCAATTACCGCAAATGTAATGTTAATCATAGTAGAGCGGATACTATGGAATCAGATTAGTGCTCGAAATATCAAACGTAAATTTTAAGTGAACACGGAAATGCTTCACATTTACATTTGTTTGTTTTTTTATTTTTCGCTTGCAATTACTGTACATTTACATTTGAAACTTTTTTTTATCGCTTCAGATTTTTCTTTTCTTTCTTTTCTTTTCTTTTTTTTTATTTATTTCTAGTTTCACATGGTGGCAGCCCTTACTCTGAGTGGCATAAACAAATGTAATCATTATCTATCCATTTTTGCGTCTTCAACGACCGGAGTTCTGTGGACTTTTTTAAATGATCCGAAGTCGGTGAAGTCCGGCCTGAGCACATCCCACACAAACGCTATTAGGTTGTAAAACATGTCTGTTACGCTGGCGTGTTTAGGTGGTAGACAGGTGGAACTGTCTGCTGGAACCTCAAGACGCTGTCATGGGAAACCAAGTGGAAAAATGGCTGTATTTGAAGTGAATAGGTGTGAAAGAAAGTGCAAGATAAAGGAACAAAAGTGGACGACTGTGACAAGTTTGAACAACTTAATCTCGGAGCAGACTGAGTTCCGCTGTTTTGATTTAACTTTGCTCTTTTTCTAGTGATGAAACCGGTTTTTTCGTATTTCTAGTCAAGAACAATCACAAATAAGCGAAAACGTGTAGTCTTTAATCAACGTGTGTGTGTATATATATAGTTAAACAATGGTCTGTAGGCAGACGTGCTACAGTATAAGCTTATATTGGCTTAATAACAGAAACAAAGAAACATTAGATACACTGCGACACTTAACAGAGACAAAATAACACTGGAAGATGTAAGACTAAACTAAATACAGTACAATATTTTATATTATATAATGCTTAGTGCATCCGTCTACATACGAGTCCAATGTGTCATCGCAGAAACAGTCAAAAATGAAGAACACGGGCAAGGAGTAAAACAAATCCAAAGAATAGGCAATGTCAAAACGCTTGGTCGCTTCACAGGGGATAATAATCCTTCCTCTCCACACGGTGTCGAATAAAGAGAAAGCTTGAAGGAGGCCTGAGCTTGAAACAGCTCTGACTGGAGAGCAAAGGATCTAGAGGAGTGAAGTCCTGACCACTAGAGTCTACTTTTTGTTTTCTGTTATTCAAGTAAAACGATATCAAAATGACACGAGTCACAAGTTAGGTTTCTTAAATAAAGAACATTTATCATTTTAGGAGAATATTAACGTAATTGAACCAGAAACCAAAAAACAAAAAACATTTTTGGGCCTGAAAAATCAGGGGGGTGCTTATATTACTGTTTGTATTTTTGCACATTTTGTTTTACTTACTGTTTTTGTATTTTTGCACCTCTTGTTTATTTATTCCTATGTAAGATTTTTGCACAATTTCTACTGTTTTTATTTGTTTAAATGTTGCTGCTGTAAACAAAGAAATTTCCCTTAGTGGGATAAAAATAAAGTCTTCATTCATATTCGCATAACCACGGTAATTATGTGTTTTGCCTAATTCAATAATTAGTGCTTTATTGTTTACACATTTTGTTCCGCTGCTGTGTTTCATTTTATATCTTGTTTTATATAGTGTTTAGCACATTGAAAGACGACTTAACGAAAGGTTCAAATAATAATACAAAATCGACAAATAAAGTTGATCTTGATTTGAATGGATTTTTGACCTATAGAATCAGGGCAGAGAGAGAGAGAGCGTGTGTTGAGTGTTAAAATAATTTGAATCTCATATCCACATTTTAACGAAAAGCTAGATGATTTAGAAATATGTAAAACAAAAAGTTAATTGCAAATAAGTTGGGGTATTTTTTTCCTTAGTATTGTCATTAAAGGTGCACCCTATATGTGTGTGTGTGTGTGTGTGTGTGTGTGTGTGTGTGTGTGTGTGTTTGTGTGTCGGGTAGTATCTTATTCAGCATGCAGTGGTGTATAGCGCGCTGTAATTATTTATTATTTGTTCTTCTTGTTCTGATTCCCGGAATAGACAGATCAGATGTTAGAACTTTAGCAGGAAGTGACTGGTCAGACTTGTGTTTTAGACTTGTGTTGTCATGTGATGTTTCCATGCCAGTCGACTCACTTACTCACTCAATCACTCACTCACTCACATTTTGTGAGTACTCGCATTCTGATTCACCCACTCCCTCTCTCTCACTCACTTATCGACTCACTCTCTTACTCTCCCCCTCACTCTCTCAATCCCTCATTCACTCACTCTCTAACTCACTCTACACTCACTCTCTAACTCGCTTCTCACATACTCACTCTTTTACTCACTCTCTCTCTCTCTCACACACACAAACACACACACACACACACACACTCACTCACTCGCTCACTCACTCGCTCACTCACGCACTCACTCATTGACTCACTCCCTCATGCACATATTTTAACACATTTTCATTTCACTAAAACAACATGTAAACTACACTGATGTAAAGTTAGAATTTAAATTAGTCCTGATTGTGTATTCCAGCACTGCCAGTTTAAAGATGGTACGGCTCGGATGGTGGCGCGATGTAAAGTATGACGTGCAGATACGTTTACACTGACAATAAGTGGCAATATCCGTCACGGAGACTGAGTAACGAGTCCTCTGACACTCTTGTCAGTTTCAGTGTGTTATAAACCTTACTGAATAACTTATGATGCTTGGTAGAAGCAGAAACAGTGTGTGTGTGTGTGTGTGTGTGTGTGTGTGTGTGTGTGTGTGCAGCGACTTACGTGTGCATTGCTATAGTGTAAGGTGATGGAAAAGGCAAAAGGTTCGCTCTCCTGAAGCGAGACAGATTTAACCATAAATCAGCAGGATTAATACTCACTGGCCCAAGGTCTGAGCGTGGATGTGTGTTCAAACAGCAAACACGAGCCGGACTTACACCGCCATCGCTCTCTTCGACTGATAAAAATAATGCGTGGAATCAGAAAGAAAGGAAAGATCGACACATGTCAGGGAAATGGAGAGAGGGTTTGTGTATGTGTGAGCTTGTGGATGTAGAGGTGTGTGTGTGTGTGTGTGAGAGAGAGAGAGAGAGAGAGAGAGAGAGAGAGAGAGAGAGAAGAGAGAGAGCTAGAAAGTGAAAGACGTGAAAAGAGAGAGAGAAAGAGAGAGCAAGAAAGTGAAAGACGTGAAAAGAGAGAGAGAGAGAGAGAGAGAGAGAGAGAGAGTTTGTGAAAGACGTGAAAAGAGAGAGAGAAAGAGAGAGTTAGTGAAAGACATGAAAAGATAGTGAGAAAGAGAAAGAGAGTTGGAGAGAGAGAAAGAGAGAGAGATAGTTTGTGAAAGACATGAAAAGAGAGTGAGAAAAAGTGAGAGAGAGAGTGAGGGACAGAGAGAGAAATAGAGAGAGAGATAGTTTGTGAAAGACATGAAAAGAGAGTGAGAAAGAGAGAGAGAGATAGACAGTGAAAGACATGAAAAGACAGAGAGAAATAGAGAGTGAGAGAGAGATAGTTAGTGAAAGACATGAAAAGAGAATATGAAAGAGAGATTCCTGAAGTGAACACAGCCTCTCTGGCATTTCAAGTGTGTGTGTGTGTGTGTGTGTGTGTGTGAGCGAGCAGTTTGGTCAGATTAGATTACGTTGACTCCTCGGGGGTCTATCACACCGCACAAACTCCGCACAAACTCCGCACAGACGCTGGAATTATGCATGGAAATGTTCTCACATAAAACATGAGGCGAAACAGATTTGCACGGTGCCCACCTTAAGGGTCCGGACACCCCAGTGACATCACAACCACCACCACCACCGCTCACATCAATCAATCCACCATCTTCTCCCCTGCAAACACCACGGATGGTCTTTACCTCCTCCTGAACGCATTAGGGAGGAAACCATAACTCATGCTCGGGGGGGTGAGGGGGGGGGGCTAACCTTTCTCAATAGCCTGTAAACAAATTAGAACCTGTGTGCTTCAGCGCCGCTGCTCATTAGCGCAGAGGAAACTCAGGCGTTAAGACATTACGGCTCACGAGTGAAGAACAGCTTCAGACGGAGATTATGACACAAAACCAATTAACGGCCCCTTTGATTTACAGTTCAACCCTATTAATGAAACAGACGCCATTAACACAATGGCTAATGAATTCAAGTGTGTGAATCTGCGGCGGTGGAGCTGATGACGGATGGCGTGGGACTGCGTGTGCGTCTGAGTGACACAGAGATCACAGAATCTCACAAGCTTCGTATCGCCGTGGGACGCCATCATCCAATGAACGGCGAAACTTAACCCTAACTTTAACCCTAACCCTAAACCTATCCCTAAATCTAATCCTAATTTTAACCCTAACCCTAAACCTAACCCAGGGTTCCTACAGGTGCTTGAAATCCTTGACAATGCTTGAATTACAATAATGTTAATACAATAATAACTTTTCAAGGCCTTGAAAGTGCTTAACATTTTAATTGTCATCTTTTGAGCTTTATCAGTCGATCTTCTTGGGGATCGGCACATGCATTTTCAGCGGCCAAACAGCACAGCGAAAAAAAAGTGTAACTGCGATAACGTGCGATTAAAATAAATATCGCTATTAAGAATTTAAAATTAATCGCATGCGTTAATGTGCTAATTTTGACAGCCCTACTTTGAATATAAATTATACCACAACTGTATGGTGCTGGAAACACTTGAACATGGAGTTTGAAAGTGCTTGAAAAGTGCTTGAATTTTATCTTTCAGAAAGTGTAGGAACCCTGCTTTAACTTTAACCCTAACAGTAAACCTAAATCTAACCCTAACTCTAACCCTAACCCCTAAACCCAATCCTAACTTTAACCCTAAACCTAACCCTATTCTAAAGGGTTTTCAAGGATTCTTAATTCGCTAGCGTATGGTGTTTTTAACGAGTACAAGTCTTATATTTTTTTATAAAAAGGTTTTTTTTTAAACAATGTCTTGTTTTACTCAAAGCCCGTGCCCGTGCGCTGACTCCAGAGTTTTTTTTTAACCAATTGCACCGAACCCTAAACCTAACCCTAACTCTTAAATAAAAATAAAAAAAAGCCTAATCCTAACCCTAACCCTACTCTAATATTTTCGGTCCGACCCTTGACTCCAACATGCTCGTTTGAAAATAGTAGCTTGTAGTAGCTGTGTAATTATGTAAAAGTTTCTGTGTGTAATTATTCATTAATAATTTGTAAAAGTTGAAAGGCAATAATAGTAAATGATTTGTAATATATTACACAGTGTTTCACTTTCATACTGTATAATTGTAATTTCTGCAAATGTCTCTCCGTAGCATTCACAGTAATTTCATATGATTTAATATTAATATTGTGTAGAATTGCTTGTCATAGTGTAATACTGTCTGTCTGTCTGTGCGTGTGTCCGTCCGTCTGTCCGTCCCTCATTCTTCTATTCATCCATCATTCTTCTATCTTTCTATTTGTCTATCTATCTGTTCATCCATCCATCTATCCTCTCATTCTTCTGTCTGTCTCTCAGCCTACCTGCCTGCATGTCTGTTTGTCTGTGTCCGTCTGTCTGAAATGTAAATGTGCATTTTACACTCATGCTATGACAAATATTGTGTTTATGCACATTTGTTTATGTGTTTAATAGTAATGAGAAAGTATAACCAAGTATTTTGAGAAACGCATGAAAATTTGGGCTATGAGGTTTATGGCATATTGGATAGCATTAAGAGTGACATGAACGTATGTCACACACAGACACACACACACACACGCACACACAAACACACACACACTATTAACTTTATGAATGTATTTTATAATAAACCATGTTATGTATAACACTAAAAATCAAACACAAAAAATGCCGTTGGGATGTGAAGTTGACTTAAGTTCAGGTTCAGTCTTACTTCAGAAGGAATTACTAAGAGAAAGAGGAAACCTGTATTGACTTTATCTTCTCAGATGTGTGTGAGTGAAGGAGTGAGTGCAGTGTTTGAGTGTTTGTGAGTCTGGACATTACAGCTGAGATACTGGTAATGAAGCCGACGCTCTGATGGTGCTGTGGTGACCCCGGGCCCTTCCCGGACCCCAGAGGAGTTTTTGTGTAGTCGCCTGGGCTGAAAGTCTATTGATCTACTGCGAGATGGATGCCCTGGCTGAGCTGATTTACTGGCCCCAGTGGCCCCGCTCTTACACACCACGAGCTGCATAAAACACTTGACTGCCAGCGTCTCTACACAATCACATCTCATACTCTCTCAATCTTTCACTCACTTTCTGTCAGACTGTTTTTCTCTCTTTGACATTTTCCGTGCGTCTGTGACTGTGAGAGAATTTTTCGCAGTGGTTTTTTTTTTCGGTCCCAGTCTTTATTGGGCCCTAAGAAGAATTGGATTCGGGGGCCATCGTCAATGTTTGATTATTGTCTCGGCATAAATCTGTCCAAGCCAGTGTCGATATTATTGGTTATCAATGTTCATTTTCGTCTAAACATGTTTTATCTTTCACTGAAAACTCTAATAAGTTGATTAAACAAAACTGATTTCTCACAATAATGAAATCTCCTACATTTGCATACTGTATTTAAGTTTGCTCAACTTACTGAACTTTAATTATTCTGTTCATAATATAACATATGTATTATTCGTACTGATATACTGATATCGTACAGCCTCACCGTTTAAAAATACACACCGGTAAATAGATTAAAACAAGTTGTAACTATGGTGCCCCCCTTATAGTCGTGTTGCTCGCAGTTGTGATTACAGTGTCAAAAACCTTTATTTTCTTTGCATGTTGTGTTGTTTTTGTGTATGCTCTGTTGTGATGTGAAAAGATTGATCGTATAAGATTAAAATGAACTTAAGAGTAAAAAGTAACTTCAGAGAATGATTAGTTCCTTTTCCGTTGATGGCGTGTGTGAACAACTACACTGTAGTGATTCCATATCAGTCTGATTCTTCCCAGCAAGAAGCGGCAACTGTTGTTCTGATGAAAGTGGCCATTTTCACCACCACGTTTCACAGCCCTACACAATTAACTTTCTTTTCGTATTCTCTCTTACATTCAATGTCCCAATTAAGTGGAGTTTTAGTCCTCAATATTCAAACACTATTTGTCTTATGTAAAAAAGGCAGTTTGAAATCGGTTCATAAGTGACAAGATACGTGACTTGTCTGCAGTGGTGTAAAGTACTTGAGCAAAACACTTTGTTAGTGTACTTAAGTATATAAGCAACTCTCTACTTGACTACATTTTTGATTGAGTATCTGTACTCGTTACTCCACTACATTTGAAAAGACACTTACTGTTACTCGTTGCATTAGGATGCTACATGGCAGAATAATGTTTTTTTAATCTACCGTATTTACTCGACTATAAGTCGAGAATTTTCTCTTAAAATTTCAGGCTGAAAGTGGGGGGCTCAACTTATACGCATGGTCTACCGAAATAGAAAATATTTTACTCAGAACAGTGCGCAGATATTTCACCCTTTCTCACAAAAAGCGCAATAATTAAATGAACATTTATGACGCAAACTAAAAACATCTTTCAGAAAACGGCACAAGCTGTGCAAACTCGCCGCTGCTCCGCGCTCTCACAGGCACACACGCACACGCACGCGCTGTCTCACTCACACTCTTTCAGCTGAGCTCTCTTCTGACTTCTGTGTCTCTCTTTGGTGCGGGGCTTCACAATTAAACGAGTCACACAGTGGATTTCGAACGTTGTATTTATTCCCAAAACACGAGTTAGCATTAGCCGTTTTAGCCAATTCTCGGGAAAACTCTCTTAAAGGGGCAAGGCACTTTTCCCAGAAATCTTTAAAATGATTATACAATCCATTATACAATACATACCAATGACGAATTAAACTTAAACCTAAATTTACAATAGCTTAAATAGATGAATACCAACCTAAACAACCAGGGTTACTTGATTTTTAGGTTTCCTTTACCACCAAGGATGTCTCATGTCTGAATAATTCTATTATTACTATAGTAAGGATTAAAGAGCATCTGAACAGGTGTCTATCATTATTTCCCTGTGCCGCTTTAGTGTCTCTGTGAGCCCCAACTAACCAGAATTGACTTTATATGAAACCCAAAATTGGGTTTCTACTCATTTCTACCTATTCACTTTTCTCTCATTTCTTTCCCCCGACTTATAAGGGGGTCTAAACAGAACACCACAATCTCACAGCTGAAGTGGGGGGGTCGACTTTTAAGCGGATCAACTTATAAGCGAGTAAATACGGTATATTGCACTGCCATTTTCAAACGTTGAGGTGTTATATTTCATTTCTACATTAAGAAATCTAACCTTAGAATGAAAGAGTTTCTTATGTTTTCTTTGATAATTGGATACTTTACGACTTTTACTCAAGTCTTCTTGGAATTGGTGACTTGTAAAGGAGTAATTTTTACTGTAAGGTACTTTTACTCAAGTATGATGTTCAGGTACTCTTTACAACTCTGCTGGTTCAATTCCAGTTACCTACAGTGTATTTCAGTAGGTGGTCTTAATATTTATTTTTACAAAT
Source organism: Paedocypris sp. Pulau Singkep (assembly GCA_017309775.1). Lineage (NCBI taxonomy): Eukaryota > Metazoa > Chordata > Actinopteri > Cypriniformes > Paedocypris > Paedocypris sp. Pulau Singkep. The sequence continues at coordinate 272,751 of MU204399.1, read as the reverse complement.
GCAAATGTAGTTTAAACCTAGGCTACAAAGTGGCACAAATATAGTTTGAGACTCAAGATGCAAGTTTGAGGCCTGTTGGGTGTCTTTCAGTGCAGTTTGTATGTTCTCCTGGTGCTTGCTTTGGATTCCTCCCGGTTTCAAAATTGGCCCATAAATGTGAGTGTCCCGCTCTGTGATTGGTTGGCCACACATTCAAAGTGTGTTTCAAAATCTCACTGTCATGGTCTATCAATGTCCATCAGTGACCATAATTCACTGGTCATTGAATAATAACAATTATAAATATGAAATATTTCAGTGATTTGAGACATAATCTGGCTGCTCTGGTTTTAGGGGCTATTTAGTGTGTTTTTCCATTCTGGCTCTGTCCTTGTTCTGTTCAGGAGTTTGTGTAGTCTGGCATCAACATAACTTACAACCTCCCAATAAAACATTCCAGACGCACAGTGAGACGGTTCGGGGACTGAAGAGAGAGACAGATGAGGTCGTGGGCGCATTGCTCTTGTCACTTCTAGCCGCTGTGAGGAGTGTTAATGTGTGGCGTATCAGTCATAAGCATAATACCAGCCTCACCACGCCATAAGTGGCATCATCGATCAGCTCGAGAGGGCAGGCAGCGTTTTACACACATACACACACACACACACACACACACATACACACACACACACACACCCTCGTTTTGCCCTAAATTTAATCAAAACACTGTCCTAAATTCCCATCTTGACCAACAAGGAGGCCTTCATGGTTTGTGGGGACCTTTGGCTGGTCCCCATTTGAATCAATAGTCCCTATTTGCATATATATATACTCATATCATAATGGGGACAAACTTTTTACTTCCATACAAAACTTTATATACTCACCCTAACAACACCCAAAAAAAGCCACCCATCTACCCTATAGTTTGTGGGGACCTATGGTTGGTGACGATAAGTCCCCATTTGCATTCTTTTCATAATTATTTCAATAACTTTAATAAAAATGTAATTTTAAAGATGTAATGTATGAAATCTGAGCATTTGACTTTGACCTAAATATCTGTATAACGGACACCTTTGGCTTGTGATGATAAGTCACCATTTGCATAAAAACTGCTTTTTTTTCTTTTAAATAATGGTTTAGACTATTTTAATAATTTAATATATAACATCTAATCTATAAGAAAACAAGCATTTGACTTTGACCTAAATATCTGTGCAACACACACGCACACTCACTCATTTACTCATTTATATCATAATGGGGACCCACTTTTGACTTACTTACAAAACTGTACACTCCCCTCACTCTAACCCCACCCATCCAAAGGCCCCACCCCAAACACACACACACACACACACACACACACACGCGCACACACTGTGGATTCCTTAAGAAGAGAAACGGTTGAAACCTTTATTATTAATGAGTGTAACGTAAACCGCTTCATTTGCAAGGCCTTCATCCAAATTACAGCTCATACTGAAAGCTGCGGATTTGCATAAATCTCATTAAAACACAGAGAGCAGTTCATAAATCCTATTAATTAGTGTTTTTTCTGAGTTTATGTTCTGAGTGAGGGTCCGGCAGTGTTGGGTTAAAGAGACAGAAAGTTTGACCCTCACACTTGTGTCTGGATCTTCTCTCTGCCGGATCAGATCATTGCTTGTGTTGTAATTAATGTTTTACTTTGACGTCCGATGAAAAATATCACACTTTCAAATTGATCGCGGATGCCAAGTTCTCTTTCCTTCCCTTGCGCTTTCTGTCTGTATATTTTTCTTTTACTATCTTTCTGTATCACTCTTTCTTCCTTTTTCTAACTTTCTTTCTTTTCTTTCTTTCTTTCTATCTATCTATCTATCTATCTATCTATCTATCTATCTATCTATCTATCTATCTATCTATCTATCTATCTATCTATCTATCTATCTATCTATCTATCTTTTTGTCTGTCTGTCTTTCTTTTTCTTTCTTTCTCTCACTATCTCTTTCTGTTTCTCTCTTTCTTTTTCACTACTTTGCTCCTGTCTTGGTCACTGTCTCATTGTTTCTTGCTTCTCTCTCTCTCTCTCTCTCTCTCTCTCTCTCTCTCTCT
>MU204399.1:217584-258900 GCA_017309775.1 Paedocypris sp. Pulau Singkep | reverse complement strand
CATGGTTGGAATAATAGGGACCGCAAGTTAAAATGTCGTAAAAATGTGCAACTGTTCAGCTGTAATATTTGCAGGACTGCGACAGTGTCAGGGGAAAGATGATTTCATTGTATTGCGCTCTGTCTTTTATCACTAACCCATTTGAGACGCTTCTGAAATTCACTTTGCTTGGATTAAGTTTGGCTTGAATGTTAGATGAGGTGATGTTTGCTTTTGTTTTGCTCATACATCATTTATGGTAAATATTCGTCTTCACACAAATCCGCTATCGATCTAGCAAAAGCCAGCTCTCGCCACCCATAATACCAGATCGTGTGGGAATAGATGCGTGTGGTCGTGCACTTTCAGTCAAAGATTTTCAAGCGTATTGATGTGCGCTTTCATTTGCTCGATAAGTTCATATGCTGTGAAAAATCCTTGATATGCTGCGTTTGTGATTATAATTCACTTGACTTGTAATCGTTCATTTGTGATAATTGTTTCTCACACTCTCTTTCATCCTCATCAATTTCTCATTCCCACACTTCTTCTTTTTTATGTCGCTCTTTGTGGATGGTTAATCAAATTCATTTAGATGTTTAGAGCTATATCATACACGTACTGTATACACTATTAATATGCATGTCTCTCGCTCATTCTCTCATCTCCAACTCTAACCTTGAAAAAAAGCAAAAAACTTTGACCTAACCCTACTCTAATTTTTTCCGTCCCGCCCTTGACTCAAATATGCTCAAATCTGAAAATAGTAGTCTGTAGTAATTTTCACCGCTAGAGTTTTCTTTTCTGTATGTAATAATTCATTAATAATTTGTAAAAGTTGAAGAGCAATAATAGTAAATGATTTGTGATTTATTACACAATGTTTCATCTTCATATAATTGTAATTTCTGCAAATTTCTCTCCTTAGCATTCACAGTAATTTCATATGATTTAATATTAATATTGTGTGCAATTGTGTAAAAGTGTAAACTATATTTATCTATCTATTTATCTATCTGTCTGTCTGTCTGTCTGTCTGTCTGTCTGTCTTCCTGTCTATCTATCTATCTATCTATCTATACAGTATACATATCTTAAACATAGTTATTGTATATAAGATTGAAACCCAGCAAACAAAGTGTTGTTGATGGAATTAGCCAAAGTAGAAAAAAGACACACGTGGTTGGACACAAATTGATAATTTCTGCGCTTAAGAATGGACAAAGGCAAACAATATCGAAAAAACGCATCAAATAAATTCAACTAAATGAAACGTGGCATCTCTTTTCTGCGTGATAATCAGCTCACTGCTCATTTGCATACAATTCTATTAAAAACACAATTCAGCTCATAATGAAACCGTGCGTGATAAACGAGATCATGTGAGAAAAATAAATTTCTATAACATTCTCTAGATGATTTGTGGTCCAAAGCATTTGCCTTGGACTGTATGCTATGCAAAATACCAAATGCTCTATATTCGCCTTGTTATCAGTTACGCAGATAATTTTAGTCTTTTTTTTTTTGTGTAAATATACATATACAATAATATAAATGTGAAATCATAATAAAATCATGAAATGGTAAAATCTCGAATGGAAAGGGAAATCTAATCGTCATAAATTGTAATGGAGATTTATTAAAAATAAAATACTTTTGTGGCGTTTTCGTCCCCTGTGTGTGCTTGACCCTGACTCTCCTCAATCGAGACGCAAAGAAACAGGATAAATGAGATGCTGAAAGACATTAAATGATGGAGAAAGAAGAATAGGAAATGTTCCTTTTTTTTCCATTGCTGCGTCCTTGTTCTCTTGCCAAAGAGGTTTCCAAATATCATTTTTTTCTAGATCATCAGGTTTTCTTTTTGTCCATTTTGTTCCCAACAGCCCCCTTCCATCCATTTTCTCCACCCCCTCTGCGTTCTGGCCTTCCAGGTCATTTCTGGTATTTTTCTTCTTAAATGCATTGAAAAGACCTTTAGCGGTTGGTCATCTGTGACCTGTGTGCGTGTGTGTGTGTGTGTGTGTGTGTGTGTGTGTGTGCATGTGTCTGTGTATGATGTATAGAGGGAACCTGAAAAGTGTGCATAACGAAACACAACCAAAAAAAAAACGAGTCTGGCAAATTTCCATCAATGTGAATCAGTGTTCTCGGACTTGTTGGGATAAGAAAAAATGGCGCCCCTTTTGATAAAAAGAGATCAAGAGGAGGAATTCTATTTCTGTAAGTGATTCTCATTTTTCACACTCTGTATACTTCGTTTTATAAGTAACTCCATTCTTACAAATGGATGAACAATTAATATTAAATCTCTTGTGACTGCGTAGAGAAAAGCTGTGAATCCTGATCTGATTTATAACAGGAGCATCATGTCTACTGGTCCGTGCACGGAAGCTTCCATCCTGAGCGGAGCAGAATGGAGTGAACATGCCGTGTGATGGGTGACTGAGTCTTCCCTGATGGGAATGACCTTCATCCGGTTCTGCAGCAGAACTCTCTTCAGGAAAAGAGATAAGACACTTCAGGCGCTAATGTTAAATAGTTGTTTTCCATACATTACCTGGTATTAAGTCAGTAGAGTAATTCGTTTTGGTGTTGGTTGCTTCTGGTTATTATTGTGGTTGATGCATTCAAAACCTTCAGTCCATGCAGTTTCGCTAGAATTTGAAATGAAGTTCACGAGTGGATCTTTTTGGATATCAAAACGTGATCAAAATGTTTAAGTTGTTGGTTTAATCCGGCAAATTCCGATTCAGAACTTCAGTCCATGCAGTTTTGCCAGAATTTGAAAGAAATTATTTTACAAGTAGATGCTTTTGGACATCAAAACGTGGTCCAAATTTTTAAATTGTTGGATTTAATTTGGCAAGGAGGTAATGGGTACCATAGATGGGAAGAGTAAACTTATAATAGAGCAATTTATTAGGAAATCAAGGGGACTGAAAAAGCAAGACAAAAAAATGTGACGTGGGCACTGTCACTTGGTCCCAACCAAATCCCCGAAAATTGGTCACTTGGCACTTTAATCAGGGTTCTTACAGGTGCTTGAAATCCTTGAAAATGCTTGCATTTCAATAATGTGTTTTCTAGGCCTTGAAAATGCTTGAATTTTAAACAAAGTGCCTGAAAATGCTTGAAATTCTACAGTGGAATCTGGAAAAGTGCATGATCTCGGGACAGAATACAAACTCCGGCGGTTTACTCACTCTACTGTATGTCTGGTCACCCTGAGAGTGAGACAGAGAGAGAGACAGATAAATAAAGTGAGTCTGTGAATTAACAGCCCGTGAACTTATTATCCAGGTCAGACTAAATGTGCAGTATGAACGTATGAACACCTTTATTGTTGTGGCTTTGTTACACTTTGCTAAACTAAAACAAACTAAAATTGGAGAATTGCAGAAGTCTAATTTATTACAATATTTTTTTCCTCACCAATACCACAAAACTTTCCCCCAAAAGTTTCATTTTGATTATGGTAAGGCATAGCTTTAAATGTTAATCTTACCACAACTGTATGGTGCTGGAAAAACATGAACAGGGACCTTGAAAGTACTTGAATTTTATCTCTCGGAAAGTGTAGGAACTCTGTTTAATGTACCCACTACCTTAACCCTTCAGTCAAGGGAATCCAGAAAATTCCTGTTTAGAGTTTCAGGAATTCCTTCAGAAATAAAGCGACCATATTCTTGAAATTATTTCAGTGAGCATCAGGACCATATTGTATTATTGTATACATTTTTGGTTCCTTATAAGTAATATGTTGTTTGGGCACTTGGGTTGAGGAGTTCAGCTTGTGAGTTTGGCCACCAAGGAGGAACTCAAAGTAGATCCACTTCTCACCCACATTGAGGTGGTTTAGGGATCTGTTTTGGATGCCCCAGGAATGTGTCCTGGGGAGATGCTTTAGGCTTGTCCTACTGGGTGGAGACCCAAAGGAAGATCCAGAAGACGAGTCTATGTCTCAAGGCTCTCGAGAGAAAAAGTTTCTGAGCGTCTCTGCTCAGGTTGATGCTCTTGTAACTTGGTCCCCTATAAATGATAGAAGATGAATAGATTATAGGTCATATCTTCAATATTTTGTCTTTCTATGAGTGTGTAGACTTCAATAAGAAAATACTGCTTGTTTCTGAACTATACTGTAGTCTTTTCTAATCCCAAATGATCAGGATGTGATTGACACAGCTAGGAAGACCAATATGAGACTCAAGTTTCAGGTTGATTTTCTGAGTCCAATTTGCTTGTTTTTTTTATTACCAAGCTTGCGTGGGTTTCCTCTGGATCTCCTGTTTTCTCCAAACCGGAGATCCAGAAACTAAATAGAATATTAGAAGAGTCTGGAAAGTTGACCATAAGTGTGTGTGTGCGCGCGAGTTTGTGTTTCCGGCTCTGTGATTGGTCAGCCACCAACGTGTTCTGCCTTCAGATTGCTCCAGTACCCCCTGACCCAGAAATGGAAAAGTGGTTCAGAACGTGTATGTGTGGATATGTCTATGGTCATTCGTGAATATATGTTGTTTTTGCTAGCTCTTCTATTGCTAGTTTGCTAGCCATTGGCTGGTCTGATTTGTATGTTTTTTGTGTCACCTAAATGTGCGGTTCTAAAGGCCAGAGCTTTATTTTTCCGGATAGATAAGATGCTCAATAATTGATAAGCTCATTCCAGCCCTGACATGCAGTGTTTTTGTCTTGATGGATGAGGCCAGAGCACAAAATGTAAAAATTCTACTAACATGCCAGTTGAAGTTGGGAAATGATTTTTTGATGAAACATGGCGCTATGATTCTAAAGCCTGGAACAGATGTTCCGTCTTCCTGTGTCTTGTTTTGGCAATTTGTGCTTCATCTCGATTTTATGGCACATAAATGCAGATCTGAAAAAAGTCAGGCTAATGTCTGTGTCAGATTAATCGCAGAAATGTATACTTTTTTTGGCGTTGTTTTTTGGTATAACTCAAAATTACTCTGATATGTTTCTTCTGACGCATCGAAGTGTGACTTTGATTTATTTGACTTTGGCTGTCTGACAGATCAGTTGTAAAAATGCAGAAACGCTAATGGCATCCTGAAGTCTTGCTCATCAATCTCTCTTCATCCAGACATTATGCAAGATAGTGTGACTGTATGTAGTCGTTATGATAAAAATACTGGATTTCATTCCAACGGCTTAAAGTTGTGGAGTCTAGCGTTTGCTGCAAAAAAAAGTTTGTGGGTTTGATTTCCAGGCAAAGTGCGACATTATTTAAATCTAGAACGTCTTGTAATATACCATATTAACGCGAACATTTTTTTCCAATTTTAGCGGCTCAAAAACTTGACGATTTCAAATATTCACGTAATCATAACCGCTCATTTCTTTAAATAATGGTTCTGGTGGCAGACGTACATATGAGTTTATGTTTGCTCAGAAACATAAAAACATATGTTTGCATAACAGAAACATATGTTTGCATAACAGAAATAAAGAAACAGAAAAGTTGCGACACTTAACAGGGACAAAATAACACTGGAAGAAGTAAGATTAAACGAAAAACAATCATTGATATTTGAACAAACAGACCGTATTGGATCCGGTTGATCGCCGTGCTAACGGCTAACAAGCTAGTTCAAAACAAAAAACACCAGAGTCAAACACAATCAAATCGCTCTGTCTGCTGCACAGAGGAAAACGTGACTGTTCTAATATTTACGTCTAACAAAAACCAAGCTCAGTCAGCTCTATGCTATACTCTTTTAGCGCAAAGGCTCATGGGAACCAGTGAGCAGCAAAGCATGATGGGAGGTGTAGTTCCGATGGCCAGAATAGATTATTGTTTTATTATTTTTCAGTACAACAACATTGAAGTGATACGAGTCACAAGTTAGGTTTGTTAAATACAGAAAAAATAGTACTTAAAAAAGAAAATTAACTTACTTTAGCTAGACAAAAAATCAGGGGGTGGTGCTTATATTCGCATAAATACAGTAAGTGCCTAATCATTCCTCGAGAATTGGGAATATATTACATGCGGTTTTGCAATGTATGCTAATGCTAAAATTTGACTTAATTGCGTCTGTCTTAGGAACTTTGCATTGTGCGCACAAGATTTCTGAACGTAGCTGCGAGTGAAAGTCAACGAGGAAAGTGACATTGCTAAGCACGGCGAAGAAAAGAAATAATGGCTAGTGGAATTAATCACGGGGGCCGTCTCTGGCGTAGAGTGGGCGTCGGGGTCCGGTCCTTTAGCGGGCGTAGATGTAATCAGCGGCGTATTGTTGCCCGCTCTGTGCACCCTGCAGGGGTTTATGGCCTTAGCCTGGCGCCGCGTGATCCCGCCACCTGTAAATTAGCCCTTTATGGCGAAGCTGGCGTCACTGGCTGAACGTACACGCCACAGACCTTCCCCATCACACAATGTCTCTATTAACCCTCCCAATCAAGGAGAACCCTGCTCCTCCACCTGCACGGGGGTTTCACTCCTCCGCTCACCCTTTCAAAAGGCCAGATTCCTGTCTGTTTCCCAGCCGGACCTCAATCAGCCCCCCTCTGTAGCGGACGCTAGCTGCAGAATGGAGCTAATCACTGGTGCCGCCCCTGAGGTAAATGCTAAAACAGTGGCACTGCGCGATATTTAAAACGTGGAGTGAGAGATGATTAGTGTGTTTAAGAAAAAGTTTGTTTTTATATATTTTTTTTCAGTCTTTTTTTTTTTATATTTGATTTTATTTTATTTAATTCGTATATATTTTGTATATCAACAGTGTGCAATATTTTTCCATTCATATTCTTTATCTCTATTTATTGTCTACCACTGTGGCTGCTGCACAAAATTCTCATTGTTTGGACAAATAAAGTTTTTCTTTTTTAAGAAGTGTCTTTTGTCTTTTCAACAGCATTTTTGTGAGAGTTAGCCATTAGCTATGTAGCTGCTACTAGGGGTAGTGTTGTGTCAGTGTGGTATCTTGGATCGGGACAGTCGATGCGGTATTTTATTATAATGCACACTGTAAATAAACACAAAGTGTATTTATATTAAGTGATTTTTTTTTTTTTTTTGGTCCACACTTCACAAAGATCTTGCTAGCCTTCCGCAAAGTGAGCTGGAGCTAGGAGAATTTGCTCATGGCCAGAGGTGTAAAGAGTACATCAAAATCATATAAAAGTACGAATACCTTACTGAAAAAATTCCTCCATAACAAGTTACAGGTCACCAATTTTAATAATGATGCAAGTGCTTTCTAAAATGTCTTAGTTCGTTCCTTCTGCAGGATGACAGAACAAACAATATGTTCCTGATCTTTAATCAGATCAACTTCAACTATTAAATTACATTTTCTGTTTAACTAGTATTTACATGAAAAAAATAATGAGTGAACAAAAAAATGTAATAGTGATATCATGTTCCGTGATTTTTAATCTTTTTTTTTTACAATCGATTTTTCAACTTATTTCAACAAAATGTTTTTAGTCCTTAAATTTTTACAATAAATTTACAATATTTCTATTTATTTATTTATTTATTAAAACATGAATTTAAAAACCACAATTTTTGTATTTATTTATTTAAATATTAAGTGCGAGTCACACTAATAGAAACGTTTCATATGAAGATGTGAGAAACAAATTGTAGCATTATCCAATTTTTAAAGAACTTGAGTATTTTACTTCTACTGAATCAGGCTCAAAACACCAAGAAATGTGAAAAACAAGAAAATCTACTTTTGATCTTTTATTTCCTAAATAGATTTAAAGGTAGATAGAAATTTTGCACACATTTAAAAAAAATCAAAAACACAAATAAATATTTTTGGTTAAAAAAAAACCTGCTCTTATGCTATAGTAAATGTGTGTTGAATTCAGAATGTGATCTCATTTACATATTATTCATTGTAACATTCACTCGGGCCTTGATTTCAGAAATTGTTAGTATTATTTTTTTGTGACGTGTTTACACCACATATATCGAAGAAAAAACACCTTGATCTGCCGAAAAGGCCTAAATAATGCAAAGAGGCTTCATCACCGAAGCGATTTATGTTCCTGAGACCCAAAGTTCCTTCAAGGTTACAGACTTTATTTCTGCCAGAAGACTGAGAGAGACGAGCGCACACGCCGCAGAAGTTCTCCTTTAAGCCGCCGCACTTTGCTGCTAAACTCGCGGCGATAAGAGTAAAATTGAATGTGATAGAAAAGAAGAAAAGATGATGAGGGAATCCCTGTGATCCTAAACATTTGCAGTCGAGAGTCTCTGGGAATACTTCAGATGTGTGAAGCGGCCGATAAGAGGCTTGTGATCATTTAGAAGTATGATAATGGTAATTATAACGCTTAAGAACGTGTTTAATGGAGTAGAAAAGGCCCTTAATGTGTTTCCGCAGTCTCACTGTACAGCTCAGTCGCACCTAAGTCAAAAGTGGTGTGGATTGGAAGTGGTTAAATTCACGATCGGCAGCATCTTCTCTCGATTTCCACCGCAGATGCCCCGATGATCTTTGAGTCTTAAAGGTCAGAAAAGAGTTGCTTTATATTTTTTTTTACGTAGTCGCCTCAAGTCTGGTTGTGGTCTTCAAGAGGAACTGCAGGATAAAGACTTTTATTTCACAAAAAAAAAAAGAAAAGCTACATGGCTCTTCTAGCTAAAATTTGAGCCGACCTAAAAAAAAAAAAAAAAAACAGACTTTTTCAAAAGGGAGAAACTAATTATATTAATAATATCAAAAAAAAGTAGAAAAAAAAATACAGATCTCAAAACACAACTGACAAAAAAAAACGAAATTTGCACGTCCTTATATTTTCGCCTTTTATTCTTCTCAGTCATGCTTAGGGTGTCACTCTACATTTTCCTCAGTCGCCCTTCTGTCCGCTCCAAATCTCAATCGGAATTCGGAATTTCTCTCCATTTTTCGGAATATAAATGGCTGAAAGCTAATAATAAGAAGTCTCTTTCTTCCTCTCTCTCTGTCTCCGTGCTTTGGGAGTAATCTTCTCCAACGTACGAGAAGAAAGAGGCCGGGGACTCCCTGCTGTATTTGCGGTTTTTAATGCTATTAGTTATGCCTCTCTCCCACTCATGTCTTCTCTCCTTCACTCTGCGCGCTTTATATTCTCAACACTTTCCTTTCAAACTCCACTTTTATTTCAAATCAGTTTGGTTGAAAAAGTGCAAAGTCTATTTGAATGTATGAGAAGATTGCTCAAACAAGTATGTGTCCTGTTCTGTGATTGGTTGGTTACCCATCCTGGTTTGTTCCGCCCCCAGTTCTAGAGTGGCTGAGATTGGCTTGTGCTCCCCGTGACCCAGAAATGAAAGCCAAACTTTCTCTCTCTCTCTTTCTCTCTCAGAGTAATTGTGTTCCATTCTGTGATTGGTTGGTTAACTATCCGGGGTGTGTCCCGCCTTTAGACCAAAGGTTGCTGGGATTGGCTTGTGCTCCCCGTGACCCAGAAATGGAAAAGCAGGGGAAAATTGAACAAAGGTTTTTGGAATTTGCTGAGATGTTTTCAGTTTGCGCTACAAGGACTTACCAACACGTAAAAGGTGGGATTTCCACTTGTTTTTAAGTTCATCCCCGTAGCATGAAGTTCAGAAAGAGTGCGAGTTATCAGGGCAAGACTAGAAGTTTGGATTCAGCTTCCACATCTATCTTCATTCCTGCTTATGATTCTTCTTTTTTTCTTCCTAATCCTCTTTTCCCTGGCTCTCTTTTATCTTTGTCCTTTATACCTCTCATGCTTTCTTTCTCTCAAATAGTTTATCTGAATCTTTTCTAATCCTTTCCTTTTCAAAGGGCGGATATGTCCTGTTTTATTGGAAGAGATAAAGAGTGAGAAGTGCGGCTCGCTGGCCTAGTGTTGTGGAAAAGCCAATGCCGCTCGCTGTTGTTTTTAGAACTTCTGGTCTTGTTGTGTGAAATTTAGGCATTTAAATGACAAAGTAAAATAAAACACACATTGTTGATTTTATATGGGATATGTCGGTCGCCATCAGAATCACCCTCAGATTTTCTTGACTGTCACAGAAAATCGATCTTTATGAAAATCATTGACGTTTGATTTTGCTGGTGTATGGAAAAGAGAGATGGATGAATGGAGAGAAAGAGGAAAAGTGAGAAGGGGATGAATCACAGATAAAGAGTGGACGAGAGAGATACAGAGAGCAAGCAAAAGAGAAAGGGAGTGAGGGAGAGAGCGATACAGAGATGGATGACAGAAAGAGACAGAGAGACGGAGGAAAGTGGAAGGAATGGAGGGGAACAGTAGGAATGTAGAGAAATGAAGAGAATACAGAGAGCAACGAGAGATACAGAGAGCAAGCTAAAAAGAAATGGAGTGACAGAGAGAACGATCAGAGAGAGAGAGAGAGAGAGAGAGATACGAAAGAAAGAGTGAGGAAGCAAGAATGGGTAAGAAGGCAAAAAGAGAGAAAGATAGAGATGGAGAGAGAAAAAGAGAGAGAAAGTGAGAGAGAGATTACAGAGATAGAGAGAGAGAAAGAGAGAAAGAGAGATAGATGACATATAGAAAGAGAGATAGAGATAGATAGATAGAGAGAGAGAGAGAAAGAGAGAGAGAGAGAGAGAGTTGGGGGTGACCAGGTTACTGTTTGTTATTCAAGCAGTCAGAAATGCTTCTTCAGCAGAGACGTCTGATGTTGCTGACGTTCACCGTCACGTCGCGTTGACGTGGCTCCGATCATCTCAGACGTCTGTCATTTACAGTCAAGAGAAGAGCTGCAGATCTTTCTTTATTGTGCTTACAACACCACTAATTTTTAAATGTGCTTATTGTTCTCCTCTCCTCTCTATTTGCCTAGTTACTTAATTAAAAAGGGCCTCTCAATTGGGAGGTTTGGCTGTCGTGTGATGTCAGCAGGAAGGGGGCGGGGTTTATGACTTTTATTCATTTAACTGAAATGTTTAGCACATCCACTACACTAGGTGGCAGTAGCATTTATTTGGTGCACAGGTGTTGCGTTCATTATTTGTGAGTAAATAATTGTGAGTGAATAATTGTGAGTTTCAACGAGTCATTGTAGAAGATGATTGTGATTTTGTGTCATGCAATGATGACAAAAAATTGTGTCAATGGTGATACAGTTTGTTAATCGTTAGTTTACAGGAACTTAAATACAAATTTTTTTAAAAAAAATCTAATGAATACAAGTACACACTTGTAATACACAATTGGATCACCAGGTGGCAGCAATTAGTCGCCACATGGTGTTTTCATTGCAGTGACCACTAGGGGAGCTGCTCCTAATTTGTACAAAAAAATTGTAAAAAAAAATTAGTTCTGGAAGTCAAGGAGGGAGAACAATAAAAGTTATACTCTAAGTTCTATGAGAACGATTGTCTGGTGGGTTTCTAGATTGTAGCTTGGTACATTTTTGTTGTTTTGAAATTTTAACCCCTTCCTCTTAATCAGATTAAGTAGAAAAATCAAGGTCAAGTTTATTTAAATAGCGCTTTTCTTATAGTTCGAGACCAACACAAAATTTCAATTCACTCAACTATATATATATATATATATATATATATATATATATATATATAATTCACTCAACTATATATATGTATATATATATATATATATATATATATATATATATAATATATTTATATATAATATCTGTCTGTCTATCTATCTATCTATCTATCAATTATATTACTGTATAATGCCTCTTATTATTATAATATGCACATCAACAATATATGTAAAGATGTATTTACAGTATTAAAATAAGAATGTTTATGTTGATTATCGATACTATGGGAGGGGGAATGCGATTTATTTTTAATAATTTGCTGAGAATAATAGAAAGTGTGACCTTTGACCCACAGAACACTCCAGTGGGAACGTCGGTGTTCATGGTGAACGCAACAGACCCGGACCAGGGCACAGGCGGCAGCGTCCTCTTCTCCTTCCAGCCGCCCTCACCCTTCTTCTCCATCGATGGAGCCCGAGGAATTGTGACTGTGACTAAAGGCCTTGACTACGAGACCACCACAGCCTACCAGCTCACTGTCAACGCCACGGTACGAAGTCACGCACACACACACACACACACACATACACACACACACACACAGGGAACATATTTCTGTCTGTCTGTCTATTTATCAATCTATCGGTTTGAGTGTCTCAAAAATCAATCAAACTATCGGTCATTATGTCTATGTGTCCATCTGTCTGTCTGTCAGTTTGTCTGTCTACTTATGACAGTCTGTCTGTCTGTCTGTCTGTTGTTCACTCTGACTTCGTTTTTTTTGTCTATTTCCGTATATATATATTTTGGAAAATCGAAATGTCTCTACTTCTGAAAGTTTGTCTCTATCGTTATGTTTTTACACTATTGATTGATAGGTTTGTCTGTCTATCTTAGTTGTGTGTTTGCTATATATACCTGTCTGTCTGTCTGTCTGTCTGTCTGTCTCTATCTATAACTCTTAATGATTGTCTCTTCATCTATAAGATTATCATTATCTATTAATTAATAAGTTATTTTTTTTATCTCTGTCTGTCCGTCCATCTGTTCATCTAATCATCCATCTATCATTCTGTCTTAATGCCTTTATGTATGTCTGTCTGTCTATCTTCCATAAATCTATCAATGTGTCTGTCATAATCAATCAATAAATCAATCAATCAATCAATCTACGTATGTCAGTCTATTCATCCATCCATTCATTAATCCATCTGTCTATCCAAACACTCACACACTCACACACTCACTTGGAGACTCAAAATCCAATCTGTCAATCAATCCATCAATCAATCAATCAATCCATGTATGTCTGTCTTTTCATCCATCCATCCATTAATCCATTCGTCTATCCACATACAAACACACACACACACACAAACACACACTCGGAGGCTCAAAATCCAATCTGGTCTGGTTTCTCAGGACCAGGACAAGCGGCGTCCGCTCTCCAGTCTGGCCAATTTGGCGATTACCATCACTGATGTTCAAGACATGGACCCCATCTTCACCAGCCTCCCCTACAGCACGAATATAATGGAGGACGCACCACCGGTCAGTACATGAGTGTGTGTGTGTGTGTGAGAGAGAGATATTGAGAGTGTGTGTGAGACAGTTTTGATGTTCATTTTGGATGCAGCGAGAATTTTGTTTACGTCTGATAACGTCCTCGACAGCCAGACAGCAACCTGCTTGCCAAGACCACCTTCACCCCGGATGGACTCAGCTCTACCAAAAACACCTTCTCTCACCATCTAAACCCTTAACGTGCAGAGAGCACAATGAGAGATAGAGAGAGAGAAAGAGAGAGAGAGAGAGAGTAAAGTGATAAAAGATACATTTCCCATCTCTTCATTCATTCATTCATTCAACAGTGCACAAGTAATATAAAAAAATATATCAATGCACACTAACTCACACACATTGAATCACAGAGTCAGAGGGAGAGAAAGAGAGAGAGAGAGAGTCAGAAATAGAGTCAGAAAGAGAGAGGCAGAGATAGAGAACGAGTGTGAGGGAAATAGAGAGAACGAGCAATAGGGAGAGAGAGTAAGAGTGAGCGAGAGTCAAAGAGAGAGAGAGAGAGAGAGAGAGAGAGAGAGAGAGAGAGAGAAAGAGATCATTTTTCCATCCGTTCATTAATTGTCTTTGTACCAATACAGTAGCTAATATAGTAGCTCTTTCTGTAAATACACACACTCCACATATGGCAGTAATTCGTACTCAATCTGGAGTGTGTGATGTCATTAAATGTGCTGTTTTACAGAAGCTGAGTGTGTTTGACTCAGTGAGACACGAGCAGGAAAGTAAATCTCCCCCCTTAATCTCGCGCTGAACAACCTTTCGCTGAACAATCTGTGTCCGGTAATTACCGGAATATCCCAGCGTGAGTTCACGAGTGTAATGACTGCTTCTCTCGTTATTCATCCCGAATAGCTATTTGCATTACTACACAACCTCTCTCTCTCACACACACACACACACACACACACACACACACTCTCTCTCTCTCTCTCTCTCTCTCTCTCTCTCTCTCT
Source organism: Paedocypris sp. Pulau Singkep (assembly GCA_017309775.1). NCBI lineage: Eukaryota > Metazoa > Chordata > Actinopteri > Cypriniformes > Paedocypris > Paedocypris sp. Pulau Singkep. The sequence goes on along the minus strand of MU204399.1, from coordinate 244,923 downwards.
CTCACACACACACACTCTCTCTCTCTCTCTCTCTCTCTCTCTCTCTCTCTCTCTCTCTCTCTCTCACACACACACACACAATTTCCTGACCCACAAACACACATCTACTTTTCTATACGTATGTATGCTTTTTTATTTTCTTCCTCTCTTTGTCTCTCTCTTTCTCTCTCTCTTCCACTTTCTTTCTCAGTCTTTTTCTCTCTATTTGTTCTCTTTCTCTCAATATTTTTTTCTCTCTCTCTCTCTCTCTCTCTCTCTCTCTCTCTCTCTCTCTCTCTCTCTCTCTCTCTCTCTCTCTCTCTCTCTCTGCTTCTCTATCAATCACATATAAGACATATATCTACTTTTGTATTATTTTTGTTTTATAGATTTGTTATATATATTGTTTTCTTTTTAGTTTCTATCTCTCTCACTCTCTTTCTCTCTCTTTCCTTTATCTCTTTTTCTCTATCTCTCTCTCTGTTTGTATCTCTCTCTACAACTTTATATCTCACGTTCTTTCTCTCGTTTATTATCTTGTTTTTTCTCTTATTCGTTCTCTCTCTATCTCGTTCTTGCTCTCTCTGTGTCACGTTCTCTCCCACTTTCTCTCTCTCTCTCTCTCTCTCTCTCTCTCTCTCTCTCTCTCTCTCTCTCTCTCTCTCTCTCTCTCTCTCTCTCTCTCTCTCTCTCTCTCTCTCTCTCTCTCTCTCTCTCTCTCTCTCAGCTGAGTGTGTCAGACTTGGGCGAGTGATGTCTTCGGACCGCTTGCCCTGTCTGAATCAGACTCAGCATCACAAACCGAGAGCAAAGGAATGGTTTCCTCAGTCATCTTCCCACAGCGAGGAATCTGAAACACTGGCACGCGCGAGACGGAAGACGCTTTGCGGCATTTAAAAAGACGAGCGATCTTAATGAAGAGAATTAGAGACTCGCATCACGTTCCCCTGTCGGTGTAAAACGATGTTGACACGTACACTTAGCCGCACGCAGAGAGCTTAAACCTTATCTTCTTATACACACACACACACACACACACACACACACACAGGCAGTGGATGGCCTCCGGCGCAGTGACTGAGTGTGTGTGGAGCGAGCGCTCAAGGCTACTGACATTTACAAGCAAACAGATATCAAACACGCCGAGCCTGTCACAGGTCATTTGTCAAAACACAAGTCCGCACCTGACGGGCGTCTCTGTCTCTCTCTCTCTCTCTAGACCGCCCACACTAACTCTGAGCAGGAAGTTATCAGCACACTAGATATCTGGCTGTCTGGCTGTTGTTCTGTCTTACCAGTCTGTCTGTCTGTTTATATTCCTGTTTGTTTGTGTATTTATGTCTGTCTGTCTATCTGTCTGTCTCTCTATCTGTTGTTCTGTCTTACCCGTCTTGACTTTTTTCCCAGTCTGTCTGTCTGTCTGTCTGTCTGTATATTCCTGTTTGTCTATTTATGTCTGTCTGTCATATAAAAAATCTTTTTTTTAGTCTGTCTATCTACCTCCACATCTATCTATCTATCTATCTATCTATCTATCTATCTATCTATCTATCTATCTGTCTGTCTGTCTGTCTGTCTGTCTGTCTGTCTGTCTGTCTGTCTGTCTGTCTGTCTGTCTGTCTGTCTGTCTGTCTGTCTGTCTATCTGTCTATCTATCTAACTGTCTATTTATTTGTATTTATGTATGTCTGCCTGCCTATGTGTTTGTCTATTTATGTGGCGGCCCGTCTGTCTGTCTGTCTATTTATATGTATGTCTGTCTGTCTGTCTGCATAATACTTGGTTGATTTATCTTTTTTGATTGTGTCTTTTTTGACAAGCTTTTTATTTGAACAATCAATCAATCAAGCCATTGGTTATTAAGTCGAGTGTCCATCTGTCTGTCAGCCAGTTTGTCTATCAACTTCTGACTGTCTGCTGTTCTCTGTTTTTTTTGTTTATTTACATATAAATTCAGGAAAACCTAAAATGTCTATACATATTTATCAATCTATTTCTGAAAGTCTGCTTCGTGTGTTTATTCACCTATAGATTGACCGGTCTGTGTCTATCTTTTCATCTATAACTCTTACAGATTATCTATTCATCTATAGGATTATCATTATCAATTTGTTTACAAGTTATCTATTTATCTCTGTCTGTCCATCCATCTATTCACACATCCATCTTTCTCAGTCTTTATGCCTGTATGTCTATCTCCCATAAATCTATAAGTTCTCATCCATCTACGTATCTGTCTGTCGCTTAGTCAGTCTGACACGCACAGTACATACATGTAGAACGTCACGGTTACAACATCAACACTGAGACTCGCTGAATCCACCCGCAAGAAAAACGATAAAGTTTGGCGGTGAAAATATTTACCGTTGAGAGTGTAGAGTTGTCTGACCGCGCTTGATGTTTCTTTTGTCAAGGTGACATTTAACGGCCTTTTAGGGCCAAGCACAATTTGGCTGTCAGGCGCTTGATCTGAATGAGTGTGAGGAAAGAGACAGAAGCGGAGGAGAGCAGAAGAAAGCTGGAGGATGAGAGTGGGAGAGAGAGAGAAAGACGTCTGCATGATCGAACACGGCCGGAGAAAAGCTGGGCGATTACTTCAGCCACACTTCATCCCGCCATCGCTCCTGCTTTTGTCATCCGTGCCTCCCTGGGTAAACGGGCAGTAATTGATTGTGTGCTGTAATGGCGCTGGAGTGTTGGCAGAAATGAAGCATAAACAGCTCTCAGACACTATTAGCTGGATCAATGGCAGACGTCCGCCGTCTTTCTCGCCGCGCTCGCTACTGTTCCTCATTCAGGATCAGAGAATCGGCTAATTCCGACTTTCGCGGCTTGTCGTTCTTCATGTCTCATTTCGTTGAAACTACCACGGCTACGCTGGGACTTTAGCCACAAAGTTTTCAAGCTAACCGTGTGTTTGTAATGCCTTCTGAAATCTAGAATGAGACAATCGTCCTTATTCTAACCCTAATCTGTCCTATTCACAAACTTCACAACACAAGGATATTTCATAAAAAATAACATAAATAAAAAATCATATTAAACAATGTTTTACAAAAAAATCACAAGCATTAATATGAAGTTGATATCTATTTCCCTAGTCTGATCGCTAGAGGAAATGGCGAGGTGTTAGCTGACTTCACGTAAAAAACGAATAAAATTACGAAAAAAAAAGAAGAAGAAATTAAAAGTATTTTTTTTAAATAAATGAAATAAAAGTATAAAAACACACAATTTAGGCACAATTAAAAATATTTTTATGTGTGCATTTTTTTTTACCCGTGTTACATGTACGGTCCAGTCTCGTTCATGAGCCAGTTAGGATGAGTCTAGTTTCATTTTCGACCTCAAGCTTTTTTAAAAAGATGTTGTTGGCTTTTAAGTTGTCCTCATTCGCTGTTTTAAGACGCAGCAGTGTGAATTGATGGGAATTTACTCATCGCTCACACGCGCACACACATACGTACACACTTTAAAGCACTATAGATATTTTTGACATCATGTCACAACAAGCGAGAACACGTTGTCTTGCTTTAAAACATCTGCCGGAATCCGATTCTTTACGAATTATTGATGATACAATTGGAACTGATATAAGGTTCTGCTGTCTGATCGCCAACCTTAAATGAAATACTTTATATGTATTTGAACTGATCTGGATGCTCAACATTTCTAATATGCATGTATGTACAGTATGTATTAATTGACAGTTGTATTTGTGATTCATTGTGTGTGTTTTGTAGGGATACGAGGTCCGGAAGCTCCGAGCCATCGATCAGGACTTGGGTCGTCCGCGCGGTATTGGATACACTATCATATCAGGTCAGGAACATTATTTTTCTTTTGATGATCACAGCAAGTGTATTCCACTGTACACTGAAAAATGTTAATAACAGCTGGATTATGTGAATAAATACAGTATATGAATAGTAGATACATAATACTGTGAATAGGTGTGTCTGTCTGTGTGTGTGTGTGTGTGTGTGTGTGTGTGTGTGTGTGTGTGTGTGTGTGTTCTCTGAGCTCGACATGTCTTTTTTATCTATGTTACTTTCCCTATGACATTGTAGTTGACCTGACTTGACTTGGTGGTTGTTATTTAATGTTCTCTAAGTTGTAGTGTGTGGCATCATATACTGAACGCTTAAAACATTGTCCATTTTTGTTTTTTTGTAACTATTTTCAGGACATTGAATGGTTGAGAGCCATGCTACTTGTTACACACACACACACACACACACACACACACGCACTTCATTGCTGCAATGCTGATGTTCTCTAAGGACCTAGAATGATCCGTGTGTCTGAAAGCTTTGGTCGGTTTAGTCTATACATGAGCTTAACACAGCAGGACAAACCTTCCTGCAGTGACACACACACACACACACACACACACACACACATTTGTGTTTGTGTACATGGCCTCCTGTAGATTACTTTCATTGCTATCAGCATGAGGCAAGCAGAGGAGCAGAAAAATGAATAGAGGATGAGAGAGAGAGAGAGAGAGAGAGAGAGAGAGAGAGAGAGGGAGGGGCGTACAAAGAGTAAATGACAGGTTGAAAGAAATGTTGAAATAGATAGATAGATAGATAGATAGATGTATTGATTGATTAATTGATGGATTTATTGATTGATTGATTGATTGGTTGGTTGGTTGATTAATTTTTCTATACCGTGTTTCAAGCATTGAATTACCATATTTACGCGAATATAAGCACCCCACAAATATAAGCACCCCCCTGATAATTACAAAATTATTTTTTTTTTTACATATTAATATTACGGGACTTTTAACTCAAACGAGAGGCGATGTATTGCTGCGAAGGTCAGTCAGTGGCAGTGACAACATTGGGAGAACACGTCTGAGTTGTGGGAAGCTTCAAAAAGACCGGCATTTCCAACGCACTGGACGGAACTGAAGAAATGAGAGAAGCTGAAGAGCAGCTCAGCCGATGACGTCAGCACTGCTCCTTGTTCCTCTGAGAGAAACAGCGAAGACATAGAGTAAAACAGGTACGAAAATCATTTCTTATAAATCGGATATTAAGTCACTTGTTGCAGCGGTTAAAAAAAACAAAACCCTAGCTTCTTGTTGTTTCTAGACTACCGCTGCTTGTGCAATGTCTTGCGGAAAAAAATGAACTTACTCGTTTTCATTTCTTTTATTTTGTTAGTTTCGAAAAATGTTAAATAGGGGGTGCTTATTTTCGCGTAAATACGGTATTCTTTTATTGTGCTGTTTGTCTATAGAATATGAACTTTTATCGTGTGTGTGTGTGTGTGTATTTTTGGTGTGCGTGTGTGTGACTGGTCTGATGTCAGTGTTTCACTTCAAATCAGCACTGATTCCTGTCGGCACTTTAAAGCATTTTCATAGGGAAAGAGAATTTGATCAATTTTCTTACACTCTTTCGCCCGACAGATTGCGTAGGGTAAGACCCCCGCCGGCCGACAGAGAACCGCTATTTCCTCTCCTCGATTCCTCCTCCGTAATCAGAGTAGCTGACCCCAGATCAGCCCAATATCCCCGGTTATCATTTATAATGGTATTTGATCTATTAGAATGCACAGTGCGCTCTCAGAGTGAGTCTACAGGGGGCGGGTCCAGGGGCTGGGGGCCGTCCTTGGTTAACGATGATATCAAATGCTTTGAGTGCAGATCTTCTCCCTGTTAATGTTATTCTTGTTGAACTCCAGTTGAAGACATTTCCTAATGTACCGTATTTTTAAGACGATTTGCTTCTAATAACTTAACCTGGGAGATTTAGAACCGTTTACAAGATATAAGAAAGGAAAGCAGGTAACCAGAGAAAAGTGAAAACATAGAAATGAGCAGAACCTTAATTTTGGGTTTCATACATTAAAATTTCAAGTGTTCAAGTATTGATCTTTGTTTGTTCTCTTCGCATTGTATGGGTTCAAATTACATTTAGATTTGTGCGCGTTTGAATTGCGGCCTGTGAGCGAAAGCCTGCGTTTTCTTAAATATTTAATTTGACCTATTATGAATTTTTTTCTGACTTATTTTAATCACCTCGTACGTGTCTTTGTTGTTTATTTGTGCGAGAAAGGGTGAAGTATCGGCGTGGACTATTGTCTATGTCTGTAGATCTCTCCTATAAGACGAGCCCACCTGTTGGAACAAAAAGTCTTGTGGGTAGGCGATATGAGTGAAAATTCATATCACGATATTTTCTAGAGTCTGGACTGGAATTTCCTCTGGACTGTAGAAGGAAACCAGAGACCAAGATGAAACCAAAGCAAACACAAGGAGAACATGTGATCCCCAACCGAGTCTCAAACTTGAAAATCACCCCTGGTTAAAATAATAAAAAAAACCTTACAATACACAGCAATTTAAAAGATTTCTGCTAATTGTATTCAATTTCCGTCTCCTCAGCTGCAGCATTGACTCGGCCTGACCCAGTTGTCCCAAACCTCTTTTAATTGTAGACCACCTTTAGGGAAAATTTGATTTGATGTAGTTTTTGTCTAAATAAAAATGTGTGTGAAAAAAGAAATGAAAAAAGTGGTTTCGAAAATAAACAGATATATGGATTCTGATCAGTCAAACTGGAAAAGCAAATCAGCATTTCTGCAACCGGTTCTGGAAGTTCACAGAAGTGTTTTGCTCCTTTACTATAGGAGCGTCTTTCCGATGCACTTTTCTGCGCGTGTCATTGCGCTTGTCCTTTGGGAAAGTGTGTGTCTGCGGGGGGACTCGTCCCATTAGTTGAGTAATTAAGATAAAGGAGTTTTTAATTGCAGCGCGATGTGTGTTAATGATGTAGAGATTAAAGATCACGCTCTTCCCCCCACTGAGGTGCAATGGCTGCAACGCTGATGCCATTATTTACTCCCAAATTACTCCTGAAGTCTGAAATAGAGGCATCCGCATTGAAACATTATGGTAATTGTGAATCTATGAGGAAGGAGAAACCATGTAGTTTTCAAAAGTAAATGCGTTTAAATGCATTTAAATACAGTACAATTCAAAGGTTTGAAATGTCTTTAATTTTGAAAGAAAAGCACTGTTTTTCTCAATGAAAAACACTCTAAACTCATCAGAAATACACTCTGGACATTGCTAATGTGGTAAATAACTGTTCAAGCTGTAAATGTCTGTTTTTTGGTGCAATACATAATGTATCTACGTACGTTTTATAGATCAGGGGTGCCTATTACGTCGGTCGCAATTGACTGGTCGATCGCAAAGGCATTGTGGGTAGATCACATGGCATTGAAAAACAAATTGCGAAAAAAAAAAGTTTAAAATTAAGTAAGAAACGGGATAATAATTATTAGAAAAGCTGGACTAAGTAAAAGCGATTCTACTTCCTGCGCAATCTTAATCCACATTTATGCATAGTAGTGTAGACATCATAAACACACACACACACACACACACACACACACACACACACGGTGTGTAACCCACTCTCCCCCAGTGTGGTTGAATGTCGGAGGGTAATGCATTTTGGAGATAATTCTATTTTTTTGTTGTTTTTTTTCTTGTTTGAGGTCTTGAAAGGCACTTTAAAATGTGATAGTTATTAATATAATTAATTAATATAGTTTTGGAATACAACTAATGTAAGTATTATTAATAACATTGCTTCTATAATTGCTATAATTGTTTTTATTATACAGTATTGTTATATTATTAATATTATTTTTTAGAATGATATTGATATTTATTATGTATGTGTGTATGTATTGTATTTTTATACATAATTTTCATATATTTAATAAATAATTTCAATATAATCATTTTTTTTACTTAACTTTTCATATTTATATATTAATATATGTTTTATACATATTTGTAAGACAATTCATTTTATTTGGATGACTTTTTTATGGCCGTGTTTGAGTGTGCGATACTGTTTTTTAAGTGTGTTCATGAAAAAAAAAAAAATGTAATTGGCATTAGATCAGACATCAACTTTGGAATCTTAATAATATTGACTTTGTTTTTTTTTTCGGAAACCCAAAAAATGATACATATACTGCATTTATGTGTGTTTGGGATGAAGCCATTGAATTAAACTTTGAAGGCGTCGTCTCCAGCAGGACAGATGGACAAGTGATGATGCTGCTTAAAACCAGAAGCTGGTGTGTGTGTGTGTGTGAGCCAGAGAGACTTCTGAAGGTCTTCCGAATCCATTAGAGTCCAGAGAGAGCCTGGTCCTGCGTTTCAGCCCAGCAGAGTCCATGAACCACAGCCCTGCATCTATGGTGGCTTTAAAGGGCCAAAGTTAAAGCCTCATTAAATCACTGGTTTTTCAGAACCTTCTTTGGATTCACCGCTCCCAGAAGGAGAGAAGCATCATTACTATTCCTCCCAACACTGAGCGTAATGCCTCCATAGAAAGCTCGGGAAAGTTGTTGTCGTGGTTTACGACGAGGCCTTTTCAAACGCCGAGATCCACCAGGAGAGATTCACTTGATGTGTGCAGATGCATCACATCAAGTTTAGTAGCATCTCATAAACGTCAAGAAATATGGCCACAGTAACACTGACCCTCGGCTTGTGGTTGGGAAGATCAACAAGACTTGAGGCTTTGTGAAGGCTGAAGTCTTACAAAAAAAAATTGAAAAATAAAGTTCCCGTTTGTTTGTGTGTTTAAGGTTTTATCAAAATCAGTTTTGAAAAGTGTGGAATGTTTGCTATATTTTTCGACTGCACCCCACCATTTTATAAAAAAAAAAAAAAAGAAAAAAAAAACAGACCCGACAGTAAAGAATAAAGGGAGTTGCCACTTCCTTTCTCATTTTTAAAACATTCTGCTTGGTGTTATTATTTGAAAATATTTGTGATCTGCTGGGGTTCTAAAAATTATACGGTAGAATTATTGACATTTTTATTTAGTACCTGTTTGAGTTCTTTGTGGATTAAGTTCAAGGTTTTTTGAGGACAGCAACCCTCCTGAAACAAAGACATATAGAGTTTTTGAATCTTCTTAATCTATCTTTATGGAATATAGACAAATTTTGTTAGTAACATTTTAAAGACCCCAACTCAGGCCGCCAATTTTAGTGTCCACATGAGGACGACAAGAGTCTCTGTGAGACATACCGACAGACACAATCACCTACAGTTCAGCATGTCCGATCTATCTGATTCATTAGTATTTTTTACATTAAATATCACTATAGTGACCGTTCCATTTTTATTTTGAGCCTGCACGTTCCCTGACATGGGATGACAACATAACATAATATATAACATTTGTCCTCGTAAAACACAAAAATGTGTGAGTGTGTGTGTGCATTTTTGAAGTTTACATTGCTATTTACCAGACTGAATTCACACATCCACTAACTACACAGCTACAAGTGCAATAACAATGTGCAATACAGTTTTACCATTATTATGCACAAATACTTTCTATTCTAATCTGTTTCTGTGCAATACAAGTTGACACAGAAATGAAGTTTACTTGAACTTATCAATAGAACAATAACACTATTTGTGATAGTCTTGGTGACACACACACACACACACACACACACACACACACACACACACACTGACACAGTGTGTGAGGTACTTAAAATGCCATTACCTGTTCACGCACACGTCTGCTCACAACAGCGTGACCTGAGATGTGATATGTGATGAAGACATAAAGAGCTGCTCACTTCCTTTATTTCTCCATCTAGATTTGTTCTTTAATACGATCTGCTGTTAGTGTTTCTGTCAATCAGCTTAAGCTAATCCACTGAAGTGACCAGAGAACACAAGGCACCCAGACAAGCGGCAGAGATTTTAGCTTTACGTTCTGTTGTTGAAGGGCGGTTTTATTATATAGATATTTACATTATTATTTTTATATATTTTAGATATTTATATTAATATGTATTATTATGAAAATAACCATATACGACATAACTTTTTTTCAATTAACTTGTTTTTTAATTATTTTTTTTTTTGTGTGTATTTGTATATAATAGCAATTGATTGCTTTTTGGCATTACACTTTTAGGCACACTTTAGTAAATGAGTTATTTTAGTTGAAAATATTGTAGAATTGTACAGTAATCCCTCGTTTATCGCAGTAGATACGTTCCAAGCCCGACCGCGATAGGTGAAGTTCCGCGAAGAGGAGGCACAACATTTACGTATTTATTTAACACTTCTTGAGACTTTTAAAACACCTTTTTTGCGTAGTATTCTTTATTCAAGTAATGTTAACAAACATCTCCCCAAAGCACGCGTCGTCCACGCGGAAATATTCATTTTCAAAGTGTTTGAATGGAGGTATATGAGACGCGAGTGACGTGATGACGTTGACGGGTGATGTCAGACCGAAACCGAAAGTTATTTTTGGCGAGACACCCGTGGCCGGGCCGACGCGTTACATCAGGAAAAAATTAATCTGCGAATATACGTAATAAAGTAAAAAGATCCGCGATGCAGTGAATCCGCGAATGTCGTAACGCGAAGTAGCGAGGGATTACTGTATATGTATTGGTATAACGAGCGTCAAATAGTGTACAAAATAGTACATGACTATAATGTAAATTGCTTTAGACAAACTGTTGTGGCAGATATGTTGGTGTCATTAATTCAGAAGAAGCCATACATCTCCACAAATTTCAATTTTCCACTATAACCAGAAATTTTGGCATTAAAACGCTTAATCAGAAGCATCAGAGGAGCGAAAAGCGGTGATTCAGTTTTTGAGCGAACAAATTTAGCACAGCTGAAAACAATAAAACACATGACAAAGCATCAAGAATGTTGGTAAATGCAAGGGATTCTGGGCATTGGAGTTCACAAGTTAATGAGCTGTTGAACATAGACTACTTTGATTTAGTTTAGGCCACATTCAACCCACATACAATGGCTACGACGCTTTTTTTTTCAGCCTGGAAACATGTAAATCAAAATACATTGTAGAATTTTGCTTTCTTGGATTTATTTTTCACATTTTTGTAGTTTAACCTTTTAGGCTCGTACACAAGTCTCCAATCTCCACATTCAAGCACAGGCGAGTGAAAAGGAAAAGGGTCAATAAGCTCAATCGCCTGTGGATTTTGTTTAAAGAATGTGCTTGACACTTTGAGCAGAGAGATCAAAGTTTTCAATCTATCTCTCTGGTTTTGATTATTCCCCTTGAGGCCTGAGCTCTGGGATCGATAGTCGACCTTGTGACCTGCTTTACAAAAAGCTCTTGTTGATAATGAAATATCAGTGTGTCTGTGTGTGAGGGGTTGTTAATTTCAGATGAGGACGCCGGCGTGTGTGTGTGTGTGTGTGTGTGTGTGTGTGTGTGTGTGTGTGTTTGTTGGCTGACAGGTTGTCACTCTTCTGGCATGTTGCGCGACTCTTGAACATTTCTTGAACATTCTTATTCTTTATTTATTCGACGCCCCTGCTGGACTTCACTTCTTGCCTTCTACATTTGATCTTGGACATTGATCTGGTTCCGATTCAGATGCTCTTGTGTTTTAGCACAGAAAACACATCTCAGAGGCTTGTATTCTTCTCAAGTCAAGACTTTTTATATTTTTTTAAAGGTAACAGTGAATTATTTTTATAGGCCTGATTATTACTATCGCATGTTTCTGCTTGATTCATCGAATTTCACTTTTTCACTTTTTTTCACAATTTTGGTCGTTATTTTTCGTAATTTTCGGTGTTATTCTAAAATATAAAGTTGTAAGAAAATAAAGAAAAAAATGTTGGCATTAAATAATACACACCGTACAAAGATATGTTTCTATATTGTTTTTGTTAGTTGGTGACACTTCTAACACTATAAATTTTCAAAAATTCTAATCAAATTAATGATAGAAAATATTGAATGAAAAACTATCTAGTAAACTGCATGGCACAAAGTTGCAAATTTGTAAGTGAATTAGTACATCCAACCATTCATCTTCCAATTCTTCCATCTATCCATCAACCTATACATTTATCCATGTATTAATTCGTACTATTCATCCATTCATTTATCTACAAATTCATTTATTAGTCCATCTACCTATTCTTAAATCCATCCTTCCTTCCTTCTGACCATCCATCTACATATCTATTCACCCATCCATCCCTCCATAGCTTCATCTATCCATCTGTCCATCCATCTATCTATCTATCTGTCCATCCATCTACCTATTTATTCATCCATCCATTCATCTATCTATCCATCCATCCGATCATCTAACAATTCATCCATCCATCTGACTATGCGTCTACCTACTCATTTATCCATCAATCCAGCCATACTTCTTCCCATTAATCCATCCATCCATCCATCTATCTATTCATTCATCCATTGATCCATCCATCCACATATTCATCCACCTTTTCATCCATTCATCCATCCATCCATCCATCTGTTTTAGATGCTTCTTCTTTTTTCTTCTGGCTAACAGGAAGCCATTCCTAAAGCCATTCCTAGCTTTGAGAAACTTTGAGCCAAAAATCGTGAGACACACTCTTGATTGGTATTCAACCCAATACAGAGCGGGAAAAATAGACATACACTCTCTCACTTACATCTATAAGCAATTACATGCATTCTGTTTTAATGAACACGAATTTAGACTGTTGAAGAAAACATTCTAGAAATAGCTTCATGTGATTTATCCGAATATTTCACCAGGTCTTATTTTCTGCACAGGCTTTATGCTTTTTTTGTTCTGTTTTTTCCACCTCTAGTCCTGTTTTTTTTTCCATATCTAAGTTTTGAGAAGTTTGGATTATTATATCTTATTTCTAATTCCGAGTCTAGACCAGAACAAAAATATGGTATTGAAATGAAATCTAAAATAAGTTCTGGACTAGATCGAAACTAAAGCTGAACTAGAATTAATTCTTTAACTTTAATTTGTTGTGATAAATTCCACATTTGTTTTTCCTCTAATTTTTTTGCATGAAAAACTCATTGTCATGCTAAACCTTGCAGATTTTTGCTGTTAGTTCCCAACTTCCTGTCTAGTGTTCTCAGGATATACCTAAATATTGAGTTGTTTTAATGTATGTAGAAGTCTGCTGTGCGTTTCAAGATCTGATTAAACCGGTAATGGAATTGAGTCGGGTCAACTATAGGTTTGAATAAATATCCAGCAATGTCTATAGGGTAATGTCTGGAAGCGCTCATGTATTTTAATGCAGCCTTTTGTTAATATACGTGTTAGCTGGAATGAAACGTATAGATTAAACAGCTTGTTTCACAATAGCTTGGATTAGTTTTTGTGCGTATTCAGATGATGTGTGTTCTTTCGCATTTCAACGATTTTTTAGCACCACCTGTGTTAAAAAATGCAAAAAAAATGATATTTGATGCTGTTAATATGCTGCTCTGATTCATGGGAATGTCACCGGAGAATCGCTGATGTCTTTCCTAATGCTCCGAAATGATTCTCATTACAAAGACGCTCGGAAAACATGATGCATTAGCCCAGAGGAATCGCAATCTTTTAATCACCAAAGCCCAGAATTCCTCCCGAAGCCTGAAACAAGCAGCATCACTGCTCTTCCTCTGCCCTTGCGAAAGCCTCGCACGTTTGTTCACGGTGATTAAACTTTGACGGAGAGTGTGTGTGTAGTTTGTCTCGTCACACACTCGATCACACACATCAGATTATGCACTCATCTCTCTCCTATAATAGCTACACATGTTCTAGTCCCTCTCCCTTTTCATCTGCTTGTGTTTCGCCAAGCACGAGGTGGGCTGAATTTCAATAACCGCCGACTGGTGGTCCGGGGAGATTCTCGCCAGCACAGACGCAAAGTAAATGTTTCATTATCTCATTTTACTGGCTCTGACGGAGTGCGGTGGGTTTTTTCTCTCCCGACTTCAAAGGCTTGGACTATCAGTTTTGCCAAATTTGGATTGTCTTGGCCCTTGTAAGACTTTTCATCAAGCAGAATTTTGGAAACGAACCTACCAGTTTATATAGATGTGCATGCGATTGTTATAAACACACAGTTATACGTGCACTTCCAGACATTAAACGTATAGGACTGTCAAAAGTAGTTACATTCATTACTCAAGTAGAAGCCTAGATACTAGAGTTAAAGAAGACTTATGTAGAAGTTAAAGTATCAACTAAATTTTACTCAAGCAAAAGTACTTGTTAGATATCTACTTGAAGTATAAAAGTAGGCGAAATATAATTACTCAACTATAATACTGTATTATTAAGCCAGACACTTCAATTAAGTAACACAGTACTTTTTTCTTTGTTTCTTGACACATCTGTTTATGACCACTAGACATCACTAGACTTAGACCTTTACATCACTCACATGGTCCTGCAAATGTTTTATAACAACAAAATTAATACAAATTTTAATTCATATGTAAATAACAACTAAAAAATAGAATTAGCACAATCGATTAGCATACAGAAGCACATATATATATATGTGTGCATTTGACAAAAGCCTCTACCACAGCAAATCTGCACGTTAGTGCACACAGTGTGTTTGCATTTGTGTTGTGCTTGCTTTAGCTTCTCATTTTCCAGCTCAGTACAAGCGGTAATGTGAAAACCCCAGCCACACACAACACACACACACACACACACACACACGTTCATTTGGGCAGCTTGTAGTGGCCACAGCAAACAATCAGTACAGCACAGACATTTGCCTGGACGTAGTTTTGCCTCTAGGTGGTAAATAGAGAAATAAATGAATTTAGCAACGTTTGTATAATAAATTAGTCTCCTACTTGCCCTCATGATATTTGCTAACCAGTAGCCGCTTTTACTGTAGCAAAATAAGAAATGTTTATTCTGATTTTTTTTTTATTGCCAGGGCATAAAAAGGGCAAGCGAGTGAGCCAAAGTCTGGGATGCGTGTGTCCAAGTTTATGATTTTCTCCCATCTGCCATTAGACAGAGATCCAGGAATCTGTGCTTCCCTTTAGAGTTTGCGACGGAGGTCCGTATCGAAGGTTTAGAACAAAGGAAGCGTGAGTCGGGCCCTACACAGGTGTGGCTGACAGGTGAGGGCGCAGCGGTCCGTGTCGTCCACGGCTGTCACGCTAATATTGCTGGTTTGATCAAGCCACTGAAGCACACAAAGCAATTTAGGGCGATCATGGCCGCTTCGAGCCCGCATGGATGAGCAGTCAGACGGCACTGTCCTGCTCTCTGATTGGACCAGACATAGATCATGGGGCGACAGTGGTCTGTGTGTGTGTGTGTGTGTGTGTGTGTGCGTGGTCATGTTATTCTGAGTAGTTTATACACTCACCGGCCAGTTTATTAGGTACACATGTCCAAGTGCTTGTTAACTATCACATTTCTAATCAGCTACATGACACATTTCTAATCAGCTACATGACAGTCTAATCTGAAAAGTTCATGACAATTCAATTTTCACGCACAATCATCTTTAGGGTTTAAAGAGTCTGAAAAAGATCAAATACGAAAGTGAGAGGCAGTTCCGTAAGAGCCTTTCTGAGGCCTGAAGTCAAAGGATAAAGACCAGGCTGTTTGAGATGATAGAAAGGCAAGAGTAACTCAAATAACCACTTATAAGCATCTCTGAATGCACATCTTGAGGTGGATGAGCTACGGCAGCAGAAGACCACACCCGGAGCCACCCTTGACAGCTAAGAATAGGAAACGGGGACTGCAATTCACATACACTTAACTAAATGGACCAGTTGGAGATTTGAAGGTCTGATGTGTCTAGATTTGTTCTGCAATAACTTGAGTACTTTTTGAGAAAAGCTCGAGTACATTCCGCCTTGTATCAACTATTTGGAATGCTGATAGTGTAATGGTTTTAGTGATGCTTTCTTAGCTTTGTGCTGATTAGTACCATTTGAGCCGAAGCTTACTTGAGTATTGATGCAGACTATGTCTTTGTGACCACAATGTACCATCTTCTGCTTTCCCAGTAGCTCTGTACAAACACTGGATTGTGTGTTCGATTCCCAGGGAACGTTGCATTTGTAAGGGGCTTTTGACAATTTCTGTCTCAAAGCGCGTGTGTGAAAATGTAAAAAACAGAAGATTGTTGATTTTATTCAGTGATCGTTTGTGATAAGAAAATGGCTTTGATTATTACTATAACATGTCATGTCCATTTGGGGGCACTGACACTCCTCCAGGCGGTCTTACGGCATATAGCGCTCAGGAGAGGAGTGAAACACAAAAATAACAAAGCATTAGGAAAACATGAAGTGCCACAATTAAAGATTTAGACAGTTTTAGGAGGTGCAGGTGTGATTCGGTTCCAAGCAACTAGACGAGGCAGCCTTCCTATACGATTATATTAACTTATTCGATATGTTATTATTACAGGTCAATATATTATACTATATATATCCACTAAATGACTGTAAAGTAAAGTACTTCCAGCCGGATGTTGCGCCATGTCCTAAAGCACAAATTATCTTGGATCACTAGTTGTTCTTTTGGAGACTATTGTGAGACGATTTACTGAAAAACAGCTTCTGATCTGCATTGTACGTCAAGAAAAATGGTTAATGGAGAGTCCAGGAAGGCTTCGGAATTTAAAGGAATCTCTCAATAAACATGGATATTGCAAGAACACATCAAACCCTACTGGCATACTTTTCCACTTGACAGACGAGGTTTATCTTCTCAGCAATTCTGACTTCTTTTTGATCCACCTTTCTAACCTCGGCCCTCTATAATCACCCAGAATGCTTTGATCACCCCTCCTCCAGCATCGGTCCTGCATTCACCTCTTTCTTTGACCAACAATGGACTTACATTGGCCCAGTGCACAATGACCACAGACAGACGTGGCCCAGGGTTAATGTCCAGCACCACGGTTTCAGTCAACATGCCCACACTCTGCCCCCGTTTATTACTCCAAGCTCGGACGCCATTACAGCAGAAGAATTGTGGCACTCGTATGCTGGAAATTGGAACGCAGTTTGTGCTAGACTTTCTTTCAAACACACACACACACACACACAGTCAGGGATAAGTGAATTATGAGGACAGTTTTCCTTTAGAAGCACTTCTACATGCTTACAATGTTGCTGAACATCTCAGAATTTGCTACTGTTTGTAACATTTTTAAAAAGTGTGGATTAGTGCGTGAATTCTTACAATTACAAGTTACACACACACACACACACACACACACACACACACACACACACACACACAATATTACTTATGACACTACTTTACATTTAATTTGAGAGTTTAAAATGAATCTGTTTATTAAAATAATTCTTACGTTTTTTGACGGCTCATTGGCCGTCTGGCAAGTAAATGTTTGCTTATGTAAATGAGTCGCTAGTCCATGCATTTTTGCTGTGTGAATATTCAGCGTATGCATATATCACAGCTCAGGCAATATTGTGTTCTGACTGTAGTCTTCTTTCTGCGTTCCGGCTGACCGACCCAGCCACTTGCTCGCTGACAGCCTAATGAAATTATTCACTAATTCACGCCTTGTCCACTAATTTGTTGCCTGACTGACTTGATAGAAGCGACAAAGCGTGGCTATCTGCTGTGCAGGTTCGCTAACCCACAACTGTGAGCTAATTTGCGTAGCTCTGTTAGCATGGCTAAGATCAAGGCTGGCGATGCGGCTCTCATAGTAAATGGGTCTGAAAGGTAGAGATAGCGGGCAGTGTGGGGACGGAGACCAAGTGCGGGGGGTTTTATTCCTGTTCTTGAACCGGAGGTTTAGCTAAGCTCCGGCATGAACCTGTTAGACTGTGACTTTAATTGATTTTACAGCTCCTTCACAAACAAGGTAAACAGCTTGTGTGCAGAAACACACACACACACACACACACACACACACACACACACACACACACAGTCAAATCCTGTTATATTGGACTTTGAGGGACATGGAAGAACTGTGTTTTATCAAGAGTCTTTAAGTTTTTCCAGACTCGTCTCATGAGCAGAACTGCTATAAGTGGTTGAGTAAACTAAAATAATTTAAAATAATTTATGGCACGCTATTATGACATTTTATTTGTTGTCGGAGAATTGGAAAATTGGAGTCATTGACCACATGTGAGTGAGAGTGTGAATGTGTGTGTCTGTTTCTGTGATTGGTTGGCCACTAATCCATGGTGTTTCCCGCCTTCATGTCTATCCTTGCTGTGATTGGCCACAGTTCCACGTGACACAGAAATAAACATGTGATAAAAAAAGAATTGATGAATGTTTGTATGTTTAGTGGGGTAAATACGTATTTGAACACCCTGCTAGTTTGCAAGTTCCCTCACTTTGAATCCATGGAGGGAATGAAATTGTTACTGTAGGTGCATGTCCACCAGAAGAGACGTAATCTAAAAAATCCAATAAAATATTTATGAATTCAATGTATTAATTTGATTTCTGGATTAATAAAAATCCATAAATCCAAATGTAAGATTTTTGTAACTATTTATTTGTGTGATACAGCTGCAAATAACCATTTGAACACCTGCAAATGTTTATATTTGCTACATTAGCCTTTGCTTGCAATTTGCAAAAAAAAATAAATATTTAATGTTTTTAAAAATGTACTTATTTTATCATACAGCATGAGTATTCTATTGTTTGCTGTTGGTGTATTAACACTATTTATGCATACTTATTAAATAGTTTTAAAATGTTTGATATTTATTTACTATTTACAAATTAATACCGTATTTGTGCGAACATAAAGCACAGCATTTTTGAATTTTAGATGCTCTAAAACTTGGTGGGTGCTTATTATTGCCAATTTCAAATATGCACGTAAACATAAAAAATTAGATTGTTTCAGGTGAGGAGCAATCACAAATATATAGAAATACGTTGTTTTTTATGCAGCATGTGCGCTGTCATCTTTTTTTTTTCTTTAAATAAATAGAAATAAAAAACATTAGTCACGCAGAAACACTTAACAGGGACAAAATACCACCGGAAGAAGAGAGATTAAAATAAATACTATCTGATGTTTTATGATGTACAGTAATGTCTATTTGTTTACTAACCACTGAATTCCCATAAAGTACATAGGTGGAAAAAAAAAAGAAGTTAATCTCAATCTGGAAGTCTCAGGCTGTCACCGCTGGATTAAAGTGACTGAATGTTCTGCACTCTTATCTCCATCCACTTTAATGTGGAGTGCTCTGCCGTCAGGAAAAAGGCTGCATCAGTTTCGTCTTCAACGGAAATAAATGGAAAGCTTTTGTCTATGACTTCAATAGCTACATTAAGTAGTATGGACATATTTAAACGTATTTCTTGATTTGATATACCCTACTTTGTGTCCACTTTACTCAAGTACAAAAAACAAGGTCATGACTGGAAGGATAAGTGAGACTTTTTTTTAGTAATTCATGTAAAATACAAAACATTGCAAAATACAAAACTCTGGCAGGTGAGTGTGTAAAAGTGTTTAAAGGGCTTTTCACACTCCAAGGATCATCTCAAAGCAGCTTTATGTAAAAAACAGAACAATGAGAATAATTCAACCATTACTATGAGCAGTAAGTATGGAAACAGTGGCTAGTAAATAAAACTTGGACCCAGAAATAGAGTCAGCGGTAGAAAATTGATGGAAGGATTGGTGGATGGTTCCAGAAGCTGAATAAGTTTCCTGGAGGTTTCTGGAAAGACCCCCGGTAGATGTGATGTCTCATCTAGAGGAGATCCCAAAGAAGGTTCAAGATATGCTGGAAGATGGATGAATAGAGAATGGACGAGAAGAAATTGTTTATTCACAGTATCACAGACTGATAATGGCCATCTAAACTAGCTCTGAAATCATATTAACGTTTGTAAAAAGACTGCTTTTCAAATGCATCGAATATGTGTCAGCATCTACTTGGGTAAAGGATGCCCACCTTCATCTGCTGTCACATCAGGACCGGCTTGAATTTCACCACACAAAGCTTGGGTATAAAGTGCACGTCTTTATTTGTAAAAAGCAGTGCGGGAAAATTTCACTCCAATTTGTTTCCCACTGAGAAAACATCAGTGAGCTTGAGGCCGGTAAACAGTCAGGCCAAACATCCATTTCTGAGGGAAACATATTATGATATTATAGAGTTAATCTGCGGTTTGACTCTCAGGCTTTTCTCTGCCTCTAAATGGTGAAAAAATTGGCTACTCGGATAAAAATGACGGCAAGATTGCTTTGTTCATTGGTAAAATTATGGTGAGTTATGTATTTTTGCCAGTGGAGCCAATTTTAAGCATTTTTTAAATACGTTCATATTTCTTTAAATGTCCTTAAATACCTTTTAAAGGACAACAAGCCCACCGGCGATTCAGGATTAACTAACTCTTTTGAATAATTAAGCACAGAGTTCTGTACTCCGTTTAGACCCTTGAGATGAATTATTATTATTTATATATATTTTATATATATATATATATATTATATATATATATATATTCTTTATGTTACTGTAAATTGTGTGTATGTGTGTGTTGTGTGTGTGTGTGTGTGTGTGTGTGTGTGTGTGTAACAGTTAATCTAGAAGTGTGTTGCATGATTTCTAGTCTATTCGTAGCTAATATCCATGTGAAATATGAATTACAGTAGCATTGTTGGGTTATTGCAATTGCAATTATTAGTGGCAATTACACCAATAAACCAACATTTAATGGATTTATATCAGCGTATAAACGGCTATAACTCTTCATTAACCATAAAAAGCTTATTTGTCTGAAGAAAACAAGTATGTTATGTGTTATGTATTTTCAGTTTTATTACTAATATTCTATTTAGTTGGAAAAGTTTGTACAGTTGAAAGACAACATTTTTAAAATATATCTGAAATATATACTTTATTTTAAAAGATCCATATTAAATGCTTATATTTCCACATGTAAGCATGTACTGTACAAATGAAAAACATATGTCTTCAAATTGAATGTGAAAAAAATCTAAACTTTCACGATGAAATAAATAAACTGTAAAAATAGTTTAATTTCTTATTTGAATTACTTTTAAAACAATACAGATCTTTTAAACCATACAAATGTACTTAAGTTGTATTTTAAACTTACATTTATAAAGAAAGAAAGCAAAAAGAGGAAAGTAAAGCAAAGCAATGGAAAGGAATAGAAAAGAAATGGAAAGTAAGTTTAGTTTTATGCTTAGTATTTGACCCTTGACCCTCGAATAAACACCCAAGCCCATATTAGTAACCATACCAGAGACCAAATTTGCCCATTTTTAAAAGGAGATGTAACTACATCACAAATAAAACTAAGAAGTCTTCTATCCTTGCTTCTTCATCTAACAGTCCCTCCCTTCCCCATTCTTTCCTTTCTTCCTTCCTTCCTCACGTGAATGAAGAACAAACTCGTCCATAATTGTCCATGCTCGGTGCTGCTTTTATAATCATTGTCTCCTAGAGCTTTCCTTAACAGCTCTTCACCTTACGAAAATCTATTTGCTTTGCCAGATAAGGATTATTGTAATTTCAAACCAGCCGGTTGGTGATGGTCTTACTCCAGCGCACAGCCAAACACGCTAATGTTAATGAATCCATCAGGTCAGCGCGGCTTTCATCCGCTTGTTTGGTTTCACACCAAAAGTGAATTAAAAAACGCCTTCTAATTGGCCGCCGATGCCCAGAGGAGCCAATATATTTACGCTAGCGGACACGCAGCAAGTTCAAGCGCTCTCAATCAAGCCGGGCACTGGCGTTGTTTGATTTCCATTACACTGATGGTTCACATTTCTATTTGAATGTATAAATCACAGATATCTCTGCAGGGCAGCGTGGAGTCACTCGCGCATGCTGAACGAGTCTCGGTCAAGCCATGCTTCCACTGCGGCCACATCCCGTGAGAATGACTTTAGTTGCTTGCCGATTGAAGATAATAATAGACAATAAGTTGGAGAAACAGCTTGAAGAAAGACACGAGTAGGCGATGATTACCGTTTTGAATTTTGGTTCATTGGGTTGGGCAGTCAGCTCAAAGCAAAAAGACTTGAGGTGGGAGTTTGAAGACCAATCGTGTTGACCGTAGGTGTCAATTCAAGAGGCGCCTGCTCTGTGATTGGTTGGCCACCAATTGTTGAGACCAAGAGTTGTTGCCATTGGCTCTTTGCTCTTCGTGAAGTGGAGCAAGCCTTCGATCAGAAGACACTGCGTCATCATGGGGGGAAGAGCCGCTACACTTTACACCCCGCAGGACACAACGTCCGTCTTCATCTTCACCAATGACTTTGTAATGTTAGCATGCCTGAGGAGACTGGCACCAGAGAGTCGGGTTCACCATAGGTTTTTCCCTATCACCCCGCCAGAGAGGTTTTGTTTTAATAGCTACTGTTGCGATCTAGCTTGCTCTTCTGGTCATAGCCCATAGTCTGAACAACGATGGACAATGAACATTTTTCTTTATTTTAACTGACTCTTTTTCTCTAATTTTTGAGCACAGTAATGGACACCCCCTCCCCTAATTTGCATAGTGATCCTGTGTTGGTCTCGAACTAAGAAAATCACTATATAAATAAACTTGAACTTGAACTTGAACTTAGAGGATGAATGGGTATGACCTTGTTGATGGTAGATGCCAACTCAATTCAACCCAATTCATCTCAGCCAACTACGTTTAGTGTGGAGGAGAAGCACATCTATTCCGCGTTTCCCACCTCATCTCTAAGAGTTGACAAAGAGAAAACATACGTTTGCCATTGTTATCCAAAACCTTATCCTTCCGGTCATGACCTAAAGCCTATGGAAACAAGAGCTTTGGTCATGGGAGTTGTGGTTGGATGTTGGACTTTTGACCAAAAGATTTCAGATTTGAATCCTGGACTAGTTGGTTCCACACCTGAAGTGACTGAGCAAGATGCTAAATCATTCTGTTGACGGGTTTGCCAAACAAATGTAAAGTACACTGCGATTTACCGGATGCATTATGGTCTGTCTGTTCAAATATGAATTGTTTTTCGTTTAATTGTTTCTTCTTCCAGTGTTTTTTTGTTCCTGTTAAGTGTTGCGACATATTTATTGTTTTTTTATTTCTGTTATTGAGCTAATAAAACCTCATCTGCACATCTGCCTTTTTTAAAACCATTATTTAAAGCAAAGCGCTTATATTTATGTGAATATTTGAAATCGGCGATTAAAAGCACCCCGCCAGTTTTTGAGCCGCTAAAATTGGAAAAAACTGGTGCTTTTATTTGCGTAAATATGATATATCATATTTCATATTTTATAATCATTAATCAAAAGTGTGTGAAAGAAGAGAGAATGGGTGGATGGTTGGAAGTGCCTTTTATGGTCAAATTGTATTAAGAATACATTATAAATATATGATAACATAATTAAATGGGCTTATATATATTTTTTTAAATCTAGATTAATCTCAACTGTAATCTTGGAATAAATCATCTTAGAAAGTCATATTTCTGGAAAACGTTTCCAATACGTTTTACTTTTATTTTTATTTTCATTTGCTGATTGCGATAGTGTTTCTCTGTTAATACATAGCGTTTGCAACGGTGCGCAGACCTGTCTTTTTCCCCTTAATATGAAAAGCCATACATGACATGTAAAATATCAATGTGAAAATTGTCATACTTTGTGTGTTAAAAACCAGCTCCCAACTCGACTTTGAAGATAAATTAACGGCTATGTATTTTTATTACAATGAAAGCGTTAATGCTGCCCATTGACACATTTGTGTTACCACTAGGCTACCACTAATAATAAAAAAAAAAAAAATTTGTATATATTTAATTATAAATAGTGTGTGTGTGGGTGTGTGTGTGTGTGTGTGTGTGTGTAAGTGTGTGTGTGTGTGTGTGTGATTTTGTTCTGAAACCAGTCCATCTTTTACCATCTACTCGTATAAGACGTATTTTTTTTCCCTCTTTTTTTTCCTCCTTTTTTTTCTCACTCTCCAGGATGGAGACTGTGAAAGTCTCTGTGGAGCTGAGGTTAAGTTCTCCGCTCTAGGGCAGAATGGTGATAAGGGGGTCTCCACTTCACGATGCCTCAGAGGAGCTTCACCTTTGACCTTTCCGTTTAGACTGAGATATTTCACAATATCATGATCTTGATGTTTGATCTTTTTTGCGGCACATAGATCTAGCTGCTTCACTGTGATGACAGTATTAAACTCAGACGTGTAATTTAACATCTGTTTATTCTTCTTCATCAGGAAACACCAACAGCATGTTCGCACTGGACTACATCAGCGGATCTCTGACGGTGAACGGACAGCTGGACAGAGAAAACCCCCTTTACTCGTCTGGATTCACCCTCACAGTCAAGGTCAAGCTCCTTCTGTCCCAATACTTCTTGCTTAATATTTAATAAAGTCCAGCATTGCATATTTTATTTATACAGTCATTTAAGTGCAGCCATCGATACGAGAAATTGGTAGCAATATTTTTTTTTTACATTTGGATTAGGATTATAATCTGTCATGCATGTTAATATACAAACACACACACACATTTATATCATGATGAGGTCTTAGCATTGACATTTAGAAATCAATACGCTCTCTTAACGCCAACCCTCTAAATACACACCAAACCTTAACTAAACAATTACATTTAAACCATGTAAGCCTTAGCTTTTTAAATGCTATCTTGACTCTCAAATATAACTTCTTGTTTGTGGACACCAGCGAAACGTCCCCACCAGTGACCATAAGTTCCCACTGTAGTATAAAAACCTAGCCTTTGGGGAACCACTTTGACTTATATGCATATACACACAAACACACACACACACACACACACACACACAAAAAACGTTCGATATTTGAACCCGGTTTACTGAGTCTTTAAATCCCCTGCCCGACTGAACAGTCAGACTCATAATCTGCTGTCAGAAGGTGAGTGGTGGAGGATTATGGGAGATGGAGTTCTCTAGCTCATTGGTGCTGTCCACATTGTGTGCTTTCCGTTCGTTTGGTAATAAAACTCATCTTGTGTATTTTTCTTCCGTATTATTGAGGGAATTAGCTGTGCTCGAATTAAAAAACATTCTCAATACAGTAATTCAGATTCAGTTTGACAGAAGTTATGGATTAATGTATTTGTTGGACTATAAGTCGTATTGTAAGATGCATCGTTAATTAATGTCAAAAGGATTTTTCTCATGTAAAGTGCATTTTTTTTTTCGGATTGTAAGCGCACAGTAACTTTTGAAACATATTTTTTAGGATTTTAAATGCGCTATATACTGAATGTATGATTTATGAAAATGTAAATACAGTGCATGAAAAAATTATTGTGTAAATAGCATAAATCAAAGCTCCACCATAACCGAAATTGCTAAAAAAGTAAATTTTTTTATCAAATGCTCATCAATAGCAGGTTTTGGAATTTAAGAATGTAAGACGATTGAGTAATAAAGATATGCTAATTATATTGACCTAAAACCAATCAGAATCCAAATGCAGTCGTAATTTCACCTGTGCCAAAAAGAACACTTTTGCAATTTAAATATCTCGCTTTGACATTAAGTTTTAAAATTAAAAGCTTTGTCAGACTTGCCCCACCCCTCCCCCTTTTGTTTTTATTAGGAGGGCCTTATAAATGTCCTTTATTTCAAAGATGATTTTAAAAAAATGAAAATGTGAGTGAATAAAACAGACATTGTTTTGATTATTACTTACTAATAACGCAGATGTTGTTTTTAATATTAATAAAAAATGAGTTACTTGTTCATTTGCTAATGAGTGCAAATATATAGACACGTTTCTTTTTTAATTAGTTCATCGATTTCGATGTTTGGGGACCTGAGGGTGGGTCGCCGAGGGTCTGCGGTGTTTGTATTGTGGGGTCTTGAGTGGCTCTGCGGACCTCGGTGGTCCTTCTGGAAAGCTGCCAGTAGCTGTATTGATTGTACAGTAAATGTTTGCCGAGTGTGACTGTAATTTATCGAGCCATTTACCCACATTGAACAGATCAGAGTGTGAAAAGACTCCAGACTGTAGAGCTTTAAATCACCCTAACTTTCATTTAATAGCAAATACAAAGAGGAGGAAGCGTTTTGAACCGCACTGCTTTGAAATTCAGTAATGACGCTCACACACACACACACACATACACAATATAATATTTTTTGTTACTGATCCTTTTAACCAATTGTTGTCATTTTTATTTGTAGTTCACACAACTTCAAGTTGACCTTTGTTCACGTGTGTGCGTGTGTGTGTGCGTGTGTGTGTGTGTGTGTGTGTGTGTGTGTGTGTCTGTGTGCTTTGGATGGTTTCAGGTTAAAATGTTGGTGTCAGAATATATTCTTGTGCTGGACTTTCCTCATCTCCATTTCTAAAAGACAGTTTAGCTCCTGCAGTAGTCATTCTCTCTCTCTCTCTCTCTCTCTCTCTCTCTCTCTCTCTCTCTCTCTCTCTCTCTCTCTCTCTCTCTCTCTCTCACTCTTTCTCTCTCTTTCTCTTACAACACTCTTGATTTTATATCTCTCTTTTTTTCCTCCAGACTGCCTCTCTATTTTGTTTCCTCTTTTCATTCTGTCTCATATATATGTCTCATTTATTGTCTTTCTTTGTCTTCATCTCTTTGTTTACCTCCTAATCAGTCTCCTGCCTCTTTTCTGCTTCTCAGTGTCTTTCTTTTACTAATCGTCACTGCTCTTTCTCTCCCATGCACACACACACACACACACACACACACACACACACACACACACACACACACACACACCCATACACACACACACACACACACGCACACACACACACTCACGCACACACACACAAATGAGAATTGAAGTTTAATTAATATAAATGAAAATTCCATTGAAGCGTTTTCTCTGCTGTTCATATGCATTTTCTTTAGATTCACACATTTCATTTAATTTAATTTTATTATTTTTATTTAATTTCATTTAATGTTTATATTATTTATTATTATTAATTGGAATTATACATCCTGGGCGATTCTCCATGACTTTTCTGCGGCGTTTTAGAGTTTCTCTAATGTGTTTTGGATGCTGAACCCGCGACTTTAGCGCCTGAAATTAAAATCAATGATCTCACGAATAATGGGAAGGGCGACAAACTGGGAAAAAAAAACCCTCCCAAAATATTCATAAGTTATAGATTTTCATTATCTATTTCTTTCTCGTCTTTCGCTGCTTCATGGTTTTTTCCCTACATTTTTCCTATTCTGAGTCGGACTCTAACTCACCATCTCACACTTATTGGTGGCTTTATTGATTCTGAGTGAAAGTAATAAAACTAATTTCTCAACTTCACAGAGTGTGGTGGGCTCGGGGTCAGTGCATTCATTATTGGCAGCGATAGAGGAGAGAAAAGCGCAGATTCTGTGATTAACCCGGAGCTGCAGCCTCACAAAACACCATTATTCCTTCTGATTTCTCCACGCGTCCCACATCCAGAAGCGGCGGAGAGGGAGGGATGAAAGAGCGATGAAAGAGCAATTGTTTCCTGTCGATAAGCCTT
>MU204399.1:171890-217484 GCA_017309775.1 Paedocypris sp. Pulau Singkep | reverse complement strand
CTCTCTCTCTCTCTCTCTCTCTCTCTACCTGTCTCTCTCTTTTAAATATCTGATTTTAAATTGTATTCCTGACTGTGTTTTCCACTAAAGAGAACTTGAACTGAATAGCCTGCGTGTGGTTTCTCCAGGCCACAGAGCTGAATGAGGACCGCACTCCCTCCTCCGCCACCGTCACCACCACC
Source organism: Paedocypris sp. Pulau Singkep (assembly GCA_017309775.1). Classification (NCBI taxonomy): domain Eukaryota; kingdom Metazoa; phylum Chordata; class Actinopteri; order Cypriniformes; genus Paedocypris; species Paedocypris sp. Pulau Singkep. The sequence continues at coordinate 217,302 of MU204399.1, read as the reverse complement.
TTCACCATCCTGCTGATCGACAAGAACGACAACGCTCCCACCTTCAACAGCTCCGAGTACCGGGTCCTGATCACGGAGCTGGCGCAGGTCGGCTTCGCTCTGCCTCTCTACATACAGGTGGAAGACAAGGACGAGGTGAGCGGCGTTCACTGATCAATCTCAAGCTCTTCCAGATGTTCCACATCTTCACCTTCCACCAAAAAAAGCGGAGATTATTCTTTCTGCTGTCCAATACTATAGGCTTACGTGTATGTAAAGGCCTCACTCCCTTCTCTCTCTCTCTCACTCTCTCTCTCTCTCTCTCTCTCTCTCTCTCTCTCACTCTCTCTCTCTCTTCTCTTTCTCTCTCTTACTCTCTCTTTCAGTTTTCTCTCTTTCTCTACATTTTTTGTTTTCTTTCTCTCTGTGTATTCACTTTCTCTCTTATTCCTCATTTCTCTATCTCCCTTTTCTCTCTCTCTCTCTCTCTGTCACTCTACACTTTTCGCAATCGCATTCTGTCATTCTCATTTTCTTACTGATTTTTCTTTCTTTCTTTCTTTTTTCTTCTTTCTTCTTTCTCTCTCTTTCTCTCTCTTTCTCTACGTTTTTCTCGCTCTAATTCTCATTCTTTTACTGATTTCTATTTTTTTCTTTTCTCTCTACCTTTTTCTCTTTTTTTCTCTCATTTTATCTTTCTTCTCTATCTCATTTTTTTCTCTTCTTCACTACTCTTCTGTCTGATTCTATTCCTTTATTCTTTCTTTGTCTCTTTCTTTCTTTCTTTCTTTCTTACTTTTGTTGTCTTTAACTATAACACCTAATCTTTTTCACCTAAGTCATTTTGTTTTTGTGTGTGTGTGTGTGCGTGTGTGTGTGTGTTATGAATCTCCCAGCCCCCCTTTGTTGAGAGTACACAGTTTTATTTTTCATGGACATAAAAGAAGCTCAAACAAGTGAGACGTCAACTCAACCCATGTCAGAAAACCTCAGTGTGATTTTCCCCGTCGGTTTTCGAGCATCAGAATCTGTGACAGCGTTTGCTGCGTAGGCCGAACTGACCCTTTAGGAATTGTAAGCTGGTTTTGACACCGTCGACCACACAATTAGCAAAAAGAGTCAGCATTTCCTTAAGCGTTTCATATTGCTGACCAAAGAGCGGATGTGAGGAAGCTGCGCTTAATAGCTAAAGTGACACGTGTCATTTGAAAAGTGAAGAGAGTGCGACACAAGATGAAGTGAGGATCTTACACACACACACCTACATACACACACACACACCTACGTACACACACACACACACACACACACACACACACACACACACACGTAACCTACCATTCCAGGATTCGAACCTCAGCCCTTCCACAGTCCAAATCTGGAACCATTAAACTACCATTAACATTTCTAAAAGATTTGTGGTCGAAATTATTTAGGAGTGGAGAGAATTTGAGCTAAACGCAAGAACTTCATTAACAAAGTGCACGGCAGAAAAAAAAACGGATGACAAAAGTACGCCCAAAATGCTCTCCCTTCTTCTTTTCAGTGTGTTCCTACACTCCCAAACCTAATAAAAGATTGCAGATGGTGTAACAGTAAACATTCTAACTTGTAAAAGTCTAATATTTAACTACTTACAAATGGTCAAACATTCTAATCTGTGACTTCAAACCGAAGTACACTTATAATTTTGACTCACTCTCAAACGGTCATACAGTACACATTCTAACCTTCTAACCAACATCATTTTACCTGTACGGTTAGAAATGGATGAACCATTTTTACATACTGAAAACCTCTTTAAACACATGCAAAACATGGGTTGTAGTAGAGACTGATACCTTTTAGTTATCAAACAGAATGTACTTTCATGTATATAAATTTACTCATAGACTGAATCAAAACGCTGATTTGTTTAGTTGTGAATCTTGACCTTGTGAAGTGTAAGCGCTCGCTGACGGCCAATGAAAAGCTGAGAACACGGGCTCGTAGCGAAAGCTTCTCTAGACTGTGTATCTTTAATAATACTTTTTTGTTACTAATAATGAAATAATTTACAAATTTACATATCAGGGCTCTACAAGATGGACAAAAAAAATCACAATGCAATGCTTTCAATCAATATTGTAATATATTTTTTTTGTATATGATTTTGGCAGTTGTTTTAGATTCACGGTGAACAAAGATGTTCTGATTTGGTTTTCAAATTAATTGTAACTTGTGTGTGAGTTCTGATTGGCTAAGAGCCAAATTATGCATGCAAGAAATAAACGTTCAGCCAGGTATTTAATAAAGCTTCAATTTATAATAGGCACACGTTCAAAATGTTTTTTTTTTTTTTTGCACAGCTATATATAATTATAAATAGATATAATAATGTATATTTCAGTACAAATATTTTTTATAAAAATGTATGTTAAGTATAGTATTTCAAAAGCATACATTTTAAGTTACAATGTAAAATATACATACATATATTTGTTAATATTGTTACAGTAAAATAACTTTTTATTGCATCATTACATCTGGCCAAGAATTGTTACATTAGTGTATTGTTCTGTAAATTAAAAAAAAAGTTCTTATTAAAAAGAAAATACATTTTTCAGTATGCTTTTGGAAGCCACAGTTGCCAGTAAATAAAATTTTACAGTGCGATTGTCAATTTTATTTAATTGTTTTCAGAGTCTGAAGGGCTTTTAGAATCGTTTATTCCACTAGCAATATTCTCTTTTGGAAACGACTTTCTTTGTCCAGGTTTATCTCCAAACTTTCCTGCTGACGTGTGTGTGACAGGCAGCTTTTATCTTCACCGTAGTGGTTCAGCCAAATGGACGAGCAATTCCACTTACGGCCAGTGAGTGTTGACATCCCTGAATATTAGATGGCTCTTTAAATAGCCCCCATCAGCCACAATGGCTCTCTAAGCGCTTCCAAACAAAAAACAGGGGGTTATTTTAACCGCCAGCGTAATTCCGCCATTGATCTCAAGCATGTCACTTTGCTGTAGTTTTCTTCCCGGGGCTTTTAGGAGCAGAAACGGAGCAGGGTTCCCTGTCGTGGCTTGTTTGACAGTTGCGTTGACGGCGAATGGAGACGTTTGCCGGATGGTTTGCCTTTGCGTTGCGCCATCATCACCGCTGAAGTTGAATTTGTCGTTGCGTGACACACAGTGACATGATAAAGAAATAAAGAGTGGTCTGGTCAAGGAGATTGTGAATCGGATTGGCTTTAACTTTATTGTGCACGGTACAACGAACAAACATATAAACGCGACACTTTTGTGTTTGCACTCCGGCTTTTTATGAGATCAATTTTCTACACACAAACACACTTTTCTCTCTTTCCGAATACTGTTATTCTGTGATGTGAGAACTTCTTTTTTGCCGAGATAATTCCTCCCACCACACAGGTGTGACATATCAAGATCTAATTAGACCTTAGAATTCTAATTAGCATGATTTTTGCATAGGTGCGCCCTAAACTGGCCAATAAAAGAATAATAAAAGAATAAAAAAAGAACAATAAAAGAAGCTGTTTTTTTTTTTATCGGGCAAATCGGCTCGGGTTCCCGCGACTAAGGATGACATCACACTATTTTATTCACAGCTATAAGTCGGCACGATGACGTGTAAGATGGTCATTGGTCCAGACGAAATGCGAAGCTTTAAAACATTTCTAGAACTTTCTGTTTGTGAGAAACACGGGCAACTTGTACATCGAAATTTCCCACTTCATTTCACAAGGGGCTTATCAAAGTCTCGCCTTCGTTTCGTTCTTTCAACATGTTTGAAAAGAGAAATGTAGCTTTTGCAAGCAAATGTTTGGACGCTGTTTTTGATTATTAGCGATGGTTGATATACTATAGTTATCAACATGACTGATTATCAATATGTAAAACCGACATTTGGCCAAACTCTCTCTTATACGTATTATAAGTAATAATTAAAGTAATAATTAAAAATAGACGCACAGACAAAAGTGTTACGTTTGTACATTTGTATTGACATGTATATAGTAGTAGTGAATGAAATATAGTAAATATAGTAATACACTTTAATCCTTTAATCCTTTTTAAAAGTTTGAGGCTTATTTACAGTAAAAACATTGTACAGGAACTGTGTTGCAAAGGAGATGCAAAAACACAATCAAATTTATGCAAAGGAAAATACACTTTTAGACATAATTTGTTATACAGAAAGTAATGTATTAATAATAACATAATAACAATAATACTAATAAATGTGTAGTTTATGAATATGAAAATGATTCATAAATAAATTACAGGAAAGTAGCAGTATTTAAAAAAGTTAGTACGGGTAAAAGATTGTACACAATATATTGTAAATACTATATTCTATTCAGTAAAATTTAGCTCTAGCTTTTTTTTTTTTTTACACGCTTACCTACGCTCTCTCTGTTCTGAGCAAGCCTATGTGTGTTTGTGTGTGTGTGTGTGTGTGTGTGTGTGTGTGTGTGAAACCATTCATCAAACTACTCCACGTCTCCTTACAAGCTAAACTAGCACTTTACCACAGACATCACTGACAGAACACTCTGATCAACGCGGCTGATTCCAGGATCTCCATCAGCGAGACGATTGCTGAGCGATAATGAGACGTTCGTTTCAGCCATTGCCTCCCTCACTTTTGCATTAGCATGGATGCTAATGAAGCCGTGATTAATGCGCCTCAATCCAGGCTAGCTGTTAGCGGCTAGCTAGTCACAGCAATATATTCTCTGCTCATATTGACTGATTGAGAGCCATTATGGCTCATAAATTAGGAGACTTTTTAAAGCAATAAGCCACTTGATAATGCTCGGCAGGACTTTATATGTTTTATTTGATTCTCATCATCTGTTTGGTGGCCGTTCGTGTGGCTGAACGTCTCAGTGTCAGAGCCACTTCCACCTCTTCAATTACAGAGCTCCGCCTGAGGACAAACCGAACCGCGGATTTTCATAAACTGAAGATATAAAAGAAGGGAATCTCGGAAATTATCCCGGAGCTGGGTTTTGTTAACGAAAGGTCTTTTATTTTGCAACTTTTTCACGTTCTTGTCCTTTCTTGGTTGTTTCGCCTGTGATTTCCTTTTTTTCTGTGAGGAAACACCTCGGGTTAAATGTCTACTGGACTCTGAAACTATTTTCTTTGAACGGATCAATTCTCTACGTCATAAATCACGATGTATACAAGCAAAATGGGTCATGATTGTAAGTGTCCCTGTGTGTGTGTGTGTGTGTGTGTGTGTGTGTATTTATGACTGTATTTACACACACACACACACACACACACACACACACACACACACACAGACACCTCTCTTTCTCTCTTTTGAATGGATATATGATGATGGATAAATAGATACAAAATATCTTATAATATAATATGTGTGTGTGAGTGTATTCATGTCCTTTTTTTTTTTTTTAAATGTAGTTGTGTGTGTTTTTTTTTTAATAGTGAAACATTACCAAATAAATTAGGTATTGTTGCCAGATCCTTGACAAAGTTAAAGATAATATAACCAAAAATAAATATATTAAAGGCATAATTGAAATTACAAATATTTTTACAAGCATTAGGTCACCCTTCACAGTACGGAAAGAGTTTGCAAGTGTGTGATGACGTGTGTGTGTGTGTGTGTGTGTGTGTGTGTGTGTGTGTGTGTGTGTGTGTGTGTGTGTGTGTGTGAGTGTGAGTGATCTGATAAAAGCAAAGCTTCAACCCATCTTCAGGTTTTTTTAATGTTTGAGAGAGATTACGTCCTAAAAGAAAGAGAGAAGGAGCCTAGAAACGATGGAGTGATTGTGGAGACAGATAAGTGTGGACTTAGTGGAGATAAGCAGCGAGTAAACACGCACAATAATCAATCACAGATTCTCCTCGCCGTGCTCAACAATATTGCTTTTTGAGAGTGTTTGTGTACGTGTGTGTGTGTGTGTGTGTGTGTGTGTGTGTGTGTGTGTGGGTCTGTTTACCTCGCTTTCAGTTCCAGCTGTATTCCACATATTTTACCACTTAAGTTGTTGTGACAGCTCACACACAGCTCTGTGTCTTTCAGCAAATCTCACTTTCACAGTCACCAGCTGTCTCATGCTCTCTCTCTCTCTCTCTCTCTCTCTCTCTCTCTCTCTCTGTCTCTCTCTCTCTCTATCACTCTCTCTCTCTCTGTCTCTCTCTCTCTCTCTCTCTCTATCACTCTTTCTCACTCTCTCTCTTTCTTTTCTATCTCTCTCTATCTCCCTCTCTTTCTATCTCTCCCACTATCTTGCTCTATATCTCTCTCTCTATCTCCCTCTCTCTTTTTTATCTCTCTCTAGCTCACTCCCTCTCTCTTGTTCTATCTCTATTTCTCTCTCCCTCCCTCTCTCTCTCTTTCTCTCTCTTTTTCTCTCTCTCTTTGTCTCTCTCTATCTCCCTCTCTCCCTCTTTTTCTCTCTCTCTCCCTCTCTCTTTCTATCTCTCTTTATCTCTTTCTCTCTCTTCTCGCTCTCTTGTTCTATCTCTATCTCTCTCCCTACCTCTCTCTCTTTCTATTTCTCTCTCTCTCTATATATATATATATATATATATATATATATATCTTTTCTTACCCTTTTATTCTTTATTTCTTATTCATTCTTATTTGCTCTTTCAATTCTTATCTTTTTTTTTCTCTAACTACTTCTGGATCTCTCGCTCTTTTTTTCCTCTCTTCATTTTTAAATGGATACTTGTATCTGTCTATTACTCTCTCCCTTTCTTTTTCTTCCTTACCGGCCTTACTGTCTTCCTCTGGCTCTCTTTTTTTGTCACTCAGTCTCACCATTTACATTTTTTTTCTATCTCTCTATCTATGTCCATCGCTTACATTTCACTTCATTCACTTTACATGTGTCTGTTTTACTTGGTACATTTTTCTCTCTCCCTTTCTCACCTGTCTCTCTCTCTCTCTCTCTCTCTCTCTCTCTCTCTCTAATTTTCTGTAATAATAATTATTACAGAAAAAATGTCTGTTACAATGACAAATGACAAGTCAACATGTTTCTGTCTTTTGTTCACCAGCTTCACAGATGCGCGAGGGACACCAAAAAAAAAAAAACAGAACTTGCTGTCATCTCTTCATCTTTTTGTGTGCATATGTTTCTACAGAAAATCAAGTTCAGTTTAAATCCTCCTAAGTCCATCTCTTACAATCTTCTCCAACCATTCATCCACTCATCTCTCCAACCGTCTGTACGTCTACTTTTTCATCTCATCATTTCTCCGCCCATCTGCCCGTTCAAGTCGTGCCACCACTATGAGCTCGGACACTTTGCTCTCATGTTTGGCATTTCATAGTATCACCGTTGTAATCAAATAGCTTGACATTTGATTGTGGCTCAGCAGATAAGAGCGTGAAGAGTGCAAACCCCCGGTGTGTTTCTGCAGGGGGTCAACAGCATGTTCCAGGTGGTCCTGACAGGGAACAACTCCGAGCACTTCAGCATCTCTCCCACCTCCGTGCAGGGCCGAGCCGACATCCGGGTGCGAGTGGCCGTCCCGCTCGACTACGAAACCATCCGGAGCTACAGGTTTTCTGTGAGTCTCTTGTCTCCGGGGTGTTTACGAAGCTTGTGTTCATTTAAAGAAGATTTTTAAGAGCTTTTTTTGCCCAATTGAAAAGTGTGAAGATGAGAAGCCTTGTTGAACTGATAGTGGCCTTCTGATCTTCTGTCTTGGTGGGTTTGACATTTAACATCTACTTTTTTTACAAAATCTCATAGATTTTGTCTAGGATTAAGCGGGTTTGCCGACCAATTAAAAACAGGGGTCATGTGGCACTTAATCAGGTCTAGGAGTTTTCCAACTATTAATTTGAGATATATTATATATTTCATACAGCATAATCTGGCCGGTTTCTTTCTGTGTGGAGTTTGTATCGTCTACCATGCGTGGGTTTCCTCCGGGTCCAAAAAAAGTCCTTATTAAATACTCATTATATAATAATAATAATAATGAGTATTTGTAAGGTGCTTTTCACAGTTTTAACTGTCTCAAAGCGCACATAGCGATATAAATCACTCTATTACATTGTGCAAGTCACCGAGTATTTGAGTATAATATAAGTCGTAAAGTGTCCAATTTTAAAAGAACTCAAGTATTTTGCTGTACTATAATGAGTTTAGGCTCAGAAAACCCCAAGAGATGTGATAAACGAGGAACTCTTTATTTCCTAATATAGAAATGAAATTTAACATCTCAATATTTCAAAAATGGCAGAATTTAATAGATAATAAAAAGAACAAAAAGTCTGTCTCAGTCAAACTCAACTGTGGAAAAAAAGTGCAAATGTTCATTAATGTTTGCGTATTTTAACGCATAAAAAGTGATAACGAATGACTCCGTTTGCAAAAATATCCTTGTTGTCGAGAAAATATTGTTTCTTTTTATGAAATGGTTTCGAAATGATTTAGACATCGTAAGAGTTTGTAAGATTTACACGTCGCAAAAGAGAACTAATTGCAACAATAACATTACAAAGAGAAGACGTTCAGAACTGTGTCTGTGTCGTTTCATTATGTTTACGCACAACAGTAGCACCTGAGTGAGACGCTCGGCTAACATTCCTGGTGATGTCCGGGTCCACGCTAATCCGGCTACATCACAGTTATTGAGAGATATGAATTAATTTTGTAAAGAGAGGTAACACTGTATCCAGTAACTTCAGCATCATGCAGATGGCGATATCGCCTCGTCCGCCCAAGAAGTGAACTGCGGTAGAAAAATATCACAATGATTGCGCACAATCACAATGTAACAAGTAACGGTGTCGGTTAAAATGTAGTGGGGTTAAGAGTACAGATACTCAATCAAAAGTGTATTCATGTAGAGAGTAAAAGTTGTTGTATTTTCGACACTCAGAACAAGTTCAAAGTATCCAAAAATTAATTAATTAAATAATCAAAGTATCCAAATAAACTAAGTAAAGTATCAAAGCCAATTTACTCAAGTACTCTACACCACTCCACCAATCCAGAGTGTGTCCCGCCTCTCGCCGAAAACGGATATATGGATTTTCAGCAAAATGGCTTCAGCACCTAGATTGATATTGGATTTCCAGCCAGCGCTGATTAGAAGAGAACTGCTTTGAGTAGAAATAAAAAGAATCTGATGAATGTGGAAATGTAATCAGTTTGAAACAGTCTTTCCCCATTGAAAGTGAGATTTTTGTGTCCTGGCTGGTTCCTGACTCTTGAGTAGTAGTGTTCTGCTGTCATGCTGCCGGAGTTCAGCGGTGTTCCTGCCATTGATCCAGTTTAACTGATTGAAGTTCTTTCCTCCAGCTATGGACTGACTGGCTGAGCTGACAAACGACTGCAATCTGACGAAAAATACAAGGAGTTGTAGACCAGGACAGGCAGTTTGTTCGACCCGCTGACTTGTTCAATAGATAATGTGTTCTTGCCCTAATTCAGACCTCTAATTTTGTCTAAAAATACATTTTAATACACTCTATTGTTATGTAATTTTACTTCAACCTGAAAAATGCTTTTATATATATTGCATTGTAATACATTTTCCCGCGTTCACTATTTTGTATCTCGTACAATTAGACTAGATGCTTTTCATTGCCGCAACTCCTGCTTTTAACGTTTCTCCAGTTGTATGCCAACGAGTCTCTGGCGGAACATGTGGGCTTCGCTCGAGTCTTCATCGACCTCATCAACGAGAACGACAACAGGCCAATCTTCAGCCAGCCGCTGTATAACATCAGTCTACCGGAGAACACAAACCCGGGTACTTCTCTGCTCAGGATCCAGGTAAACACACTGTTTCAGGTTGAATTGTCTTTTGTTGTCTGCTCCAAAAAACGTTCTGTGGAACGATCATGAACTTCTCAACCAGGATGTGTGGAGTCAATGTGGCCATTCGTTGTGTCCATTTCAAACATCGGGTTTAGTTGGTCTTGATTGGGGAAGGTCACAAATTGTGTAAGAAAGTACTATATGAATCAAGTACTACATAAAGTACATATGCTGTAGTATTCTGTAACCTTCACTCTAAAACTATCCTGAACTTCAGAACCGATCCTGACAATCCCGAACCTGGAAGCTAAAGGAGAATTTGACTTTGTAAGGCTAGAATTACATTCAGATTCTTTGATAATTAGTCTCTTATAGCGTTTTGTTTCCTAGCCATAGTTGCTTATCTGCTTGCTCAGAAGTCACAATCAATGGGATAGTCCATTGATAAAGTTCACTGACCTTGTGTGTTCTTTACGTCAGGGTTATACACTCGCAGGCCAGTTTATTTGGTTCTATTTGGCTTGTACGTAGATATGCTTAAGACGATCTACTGCAGTTCAAACTGAGCATCAGAATGGGAAAGACAGGTGATTTAATGGAATGTGGCATGGCTGTTGGTGCCAGATGGTCTGGTTGGGGTGTTTTCAAAACCGACAATTGACTGGGATTTCACACACAACCTCTAGGAATCTCTAGGGTTTAAAGAGAATAGTTAATAGAAAAATATAAACTGGCCAGCAGTTCTGCAAGTTCGCAGAAGAGCATCCTCTGAACGAATAACACATCTAACCTTGAGGGTGATGGGCTACGGCAGCAGAAGACCACACCGGGTGCCACCCCTGTCAGCTAAAAAAACAGGAAACTGAAGCTACAGTTATCATAGGCTCAACAATATGTACCATTTTTGGCACACTATTGAGCATAAATAGATAGACACAAACCTTGACAATTAAATTGAAAGTGGGTTTAAACATCAGATCAGAGGCAAATGATCAGGATTTCTTCAGAATTAGTTGTGTTAGTTTTTGTAGTAAAATGATCCAGCAATGGTCAAGTTTACTAGACTAGCACGTTACACACAGTACAAATCAAAGCTATTCAACGGTAATTTGAAGAAATAAGGGATGCAAATTAGGTAATTCGAAGAAAGCGATTGAAAAGAACATTGAATCAAATCAGATGAATTCAATTCGTTGTAGTGTGTCGGTGTGCGAACGTGTATATAGTGTGTGTTTGCACATGGGTACCTGGTGTGTGTGCACATGTGTGTATGTTTGTGTGCGTCCCATGTTTCCGAGCAGATGTTTATGCTACCGCTAAACCGCGAGCGCTAACCCACCGAAGCGTCTCGTTAATAAAAACCTCACATACTTCTGCATGAATTCCATTTCCATATGTTCCATCACACATTAAAGTGCCTGTCATATATCTGTCATCTTCGACTCATTATGATGGATGTCTTTTCTTTTTCATCCTATGGTTAAACTTTCATTCAACTTCAACGTGCATAAATCCGTTTTATTTTTAGAAGCGCTGGCTATTGAGCCTGTAATGTACAAATCTTTTCCCACACTGGATGAAGATCTTTTGACTTGTAGAACTGAAGGTCATTTTACTTTCCTAACCATTGTTTTCTAACCATTGTTGCCTTTTTTTTTCATTGAGACAGTCTGCGGATGTGAGAAGCACTTTAAATAAGTTGGATTTTAGGAAGCATGTATTTTTAAAAAGTCTCCTAATAGAAACCTCACCAAGACCAAAGTTATTTGCTCTGAATTGTCTGAGTTTGCTGTACCACTTAAGTATCACTTAGCATCTCTTTTTCCTTTCTAGATAATGCGGAACATGTCTATTTGCTATAATTATAGAATGAGATAATCTAGATTAATTCCAAGATTAAACTGGGGAAAAAAGTCAATATAAAATCAACATGTGTGTGTGTGTGTGTGTGTGTATTTATATACCCTGCCTAACATTCTAGACCTAAACTACTGTAGACTAGACTAGAAAGGCTCAAACTTTTTTATCTTTGATGTTTAAGAACTTATATTTATCACATACATCTGTATAGCCAGTTGAAATAACTCGGTTGGTCTTGAGCGGTGGTCTCACCAAACACAGTGTACACACTCATCTCAGTCTGAGTGTGTTTAATATTTATCAGCGATGCTTGTGCTTATCATTATAAATATTTATGGTGATTTGGTTCCGTCCGTGTCTCCTGAGATGATGGCAGCTCATATCTGCTAAATTGCTTCTTTGTTTTTCCGTCTGTGTTTTGCCTGTGTGTGTTTGGATTTATCCGTGTCCGTTTTATTATATTCACTCACGTCCGTGCGCTGTCTTCTCCTCCGGCCGTTATAATATCTCTAGTGGATTCCTGGTCCTCTGCGTGTCTGTGTTTGGAGTGTCTCGGTCAAGACGACTTTCTCTTCTTCTTATCATTAGTGCATCTAATTCACATAAATTGCATAATCTTTTGTGACGGTGAATCTCCAGTATCACAAGTTTGAAATTATTTGAATTTGCACATATTCAATAAGTAGTCGTTACTTTATTTTTTACTTTACTTAATAAGTAGCATGTTACACAAATGCTCTTTGAGACAGTTGAAATTGTAAAAAGCGCCTACCAAATGCACTGAACTGGATTTTACATCATTTATCCATCAATGTATATATTTTTTATTTATTACAATTTTTAGTAAATTGCCTTGTGTTATATAGTTGGTTTTTTTTTTTTTTAATTCAATTCAATAACAAGTTCTGTGTGTAGTTAACCAATACCGGCCTTGCGCAGCTCCCTATGACCCTGAAATGGAAAAAGTGGTATCCATTATTGATGTATTGTTTTGTGTGTAAGCCAATGTGGGACCCCACTATGACATATAACCATGTATGTGTGTGTTATTTTAAAAGCATTAATATGTTGATTTATCCTTGCTTTCCATATTTTATTTTCTCTATTTAGGAATGTTTTATTCAGTCCATTTTACTCGTCCTGGTTGATAAAGAGCTGGCAGAAAGAAGACAGTCGGTGATGAAGCCGGTCTGTCTATAAAGTAGTGCTGCGGGCTTAATACTGACCTTAAAGACACACTGCCAACTCTCATCCTCCCTTCTCATTTTAATCCTTTTTTATTATTATTATTATTTTTTTTATGTTTTCAGAGTTAGATGTGAGAAGAAAGCAACACTCTCTCTCCTCCCGCTTCTCTTCCCTTCTCTCTTTTACCGGCTTTCTTATCACGCTCTACCAGTCTGTTAAGACGTTCATCTGTGCATGTGCGTGTGTTTGTTTATCTAATTGCTGTAATAGGTTTATTCAGTAAACAATTGATAAGACTGGGCCGTCACCGCGAGGCAGCTCTGGTCTGTCGCCTCCTGTGATGCTTCCTCTACGTGGGGGTGAAACACACAAACCGCCGCGTGCCAGTCTAGAGACGTGTCGTGCTTTTGACAAGGAGATGTGTGATTGTGTTGCTTGCAGGCGTCTTGTTACCCTCCGGGATGCTGAACTTTCTCTGAAATGTAAGATCCACCCTGAAAATAAGACCTACAGTGGAGTCTTGAGAGCAGACGGACTGTTGTTGTTGTTGTTGTCGAGCTTTTCAAAACCTACTTTTTAAAATTTGATCTGAATTTAGCTTAAATTAAATTGACTTTCAAATCAGTTTACACTGAGTGTGGGTGTGTGTGTATTATTCGTATTTGTTATTTCTTTAAAAACAACTTAATCTTAATATTTCAGAGAAAAGCACTCTCTGAGATGTGTGAATATAAGATCAATGAGACTGGTGATCTTGACTTGATACAAAGCAAATTAATCGTTTCTGCAATGTAACTTGATGTTACGTTAATAATTCCACGAGAGAAGGAAATTTGGATGCAGCGATGAGTCATTGGTGGAAGGGTTAGGTTATTTAGCTTAGTGTGTGGGGGAAAAACAAGAGGAAGATGGATGGATGGATGAAGATAGTATCTGAGAGGGAGAGAGAATGAGAGAGAACGATTGTGTGCTTGAGCGGGATAGAGGGAGAGATATCTGGGAGAGAGAGATAGTTAGATGGATAGATGGATGTAGAGAGAGAGAGAGAGAGAGATAGTTAGATGGATAGATGGATGTAGAGAGGGAGAGAGAGATCATTAATTAAGTGAAAGAGATTTGAATTTTTGATCCAAAGGTTGCAGGTTTGAGTATCCAAAAAGTGTTGATTCCACACCTGAAGAGTTGACATTTCTTGTAAAGTAAAAATACATGCAAATTTTGCAACCCCTCATCCATCTATGTTTAAGTGACATACTTCTAACAACTAAACTAAACAAGAAGTTTAACTTTTGACAATTCCTGGTAATGTCATTTTCCACCAAAAACATGTCGTGTTGAAGTCACTTCTGAAGTCTCTCTTCAGCTAAAGACAGTGGATTAGTGAAGCCCTGTGGGTGAAGAATCTTGGCCAGCGTTTGTGTTTCTGCTTTGTCAGATTTTATTGTCACGTATCCAAAAAGCATATCCTAGAAATTCACTCAGACCACCGAGACTGGCGTCAAAACATTATCTGAAGCTAGAAGCTGATGAAGCCTCTCCAAACTTTACAGTTGCTTCCCACTTAAGTGTGTGAGTGCACAAGGTTGGTGTGTGCTTAACCTGGAGATGCGTACTTAAGATTGGCCACACCCACTCGTTAAAGAAACCAACCTCATGGTCTCAATTATTCTCAACGCTGCGAAATCATCTCGAAGCAAGTGATATCAGACGCTCAAAAGGGAGACCAGCCTCTGGCTCTGAAATGATTCAAATGATTACATCTCAGTGAAACGAATTGTTGTGTCCAAACATTTTAGATGGAACTTTCACTGAAGCAGACGTTATGCTCAAATGATATCACTTGCACTCTTGCACATGCTTTTGAACCTCACACACAAACATCTGACCTCTCTCACGAGTGTCTTATCTCTTACAAATGTCTGATCCCTCACATGCGTCTGATCTCTTTCAGTAACGTCTGTTCACAAGCACCTGATCTCTAACAAGTATGAGTCTAACAAGTCCCATGTACACCTGATCTCTCTCATGAGGATCTTTCTCACGAGCATCTGATCTTTCTCAGGAACGTCTGACCTCTCTCACCAGTGCCTGATCTCACTCACAAGTGTCTCGCGAGCATCTGATCACTCTTACAAATGTCTTGTCTTTTTCAGAACCATCTGACCTCTCTCACCAGTGCCTGATCTCACTCACGAGCGTCTGACCACTCTTTCAAATGCCTGATCTTTCTCAGGATCGTGTGACCTGTGTCTGATCTCTTTCAGTAATGCCTGTTCTATCTCGGAAACATCTGACCTCTCTCACGAGCGCCTGATCTTAAATAAGCATCTGATCTCTCATGCATACGTCTGACCTTTCTCATGAGTGTCTGATCTCACTTGGCGAGAATCTAATCTCTTGGGGTACGAGTACGAAGAAGTTCCAAACTATGTTGTGTCCTGCCTGTCAAGCCAAGAGATTGGTTTCAGCTCCCTGTGACCCAGAAATTGAATAAGCTGTTGAGAACGGATGGATAGATGGATGGTTGTTCTGCTGATATGACACATCTAAAGGAATAAGAGGCTCCTTTATTGTTGTTCTGTCGTCTCATTCGTCACAGGTGGAACTCAACCACTACTTTTTCGTCCCGCTCTCTTCTCTCGCACTTTTATTCTGATGTCTGATGTCTGTCAATCAGAGTGGAGCGGCTTTTCAGGGTCTGGCCAATGTTATCAGCGTCAGGACGGTCACTGCTCCCCTGCTTCCTCACTAAGGTCTAGTGTCTAGGTTTCCGCTAGGCTGCCGTCTGCACTTTCAGATTGGTGGCTCTCTCCACGATTGAAAAGCGAAAGCAGAGCAGAGGAGAAAATGGGTGATGACTATCGCATCACTCCGTCCCCTCTCTGTTCTGATCTGTCCATTCCACCTGACCAGCTCCAAGCCTCCTGTCATCACAGTTAGCTTGTCACGCCAATTCCCCGAGTCCTGCCACGCTCGTCATGCGCCTGTCAGTCACATCGAGGCGGCGAGAGTGGGGGCGGGGTTATGTGGCGGCGCAAAATAGTGTCGGTTTCTCTCAGTGATTGGTTAAAAGCCTCACGGGTTGAGATTTGTTGGTTTAGAATGTTCTAGCCGATTGACGCAACTCGCGGTGGCTTATCGTTGGGCGAGCAAAGGCTACATTGATAGAGAGAGAGAGGGTGAGGTCGTCATCAGGGCACGATTGAATCATGGCTTGTAATAGTGGCGCTGACAGCGGCGAACACTCGCACGACTCTATGACCCTGTAGACTCGCAGTCAACTGAAACCCCATTACCAGCGCCCAGTCGCGATTCATCAGGGAGCGCGAGACAGCCGCTCTTACATCACATGCTAACCTTGGTGGTAGCGCTAGCGCCTTGAGACCAGCAACAAACAGCTTGTTTGACATTTCATTCCCGTGGGACTGGGCCCAAATGGACTTTTCTGCCGGTGGAGGGTTGAGATCCACACTTGAAATTAGCGTAGTTATGCTAAAAGGGTGAACTAAAAAGCTTAAATGTGTACGCTAAATATGCAAATAACAAATGCTAAAGCCGCTACTAAAAGGCCTTAAATGTATAATCGCGACAAGTGTGGTGAGAAATGATTCGTTTTTATTTAACGAGCCTTAACGTTTGTTTTTCTGGCTTCTGTGTATTTACAGTAGCTTTAAATGGAAGCTACTTTCCTGAGGTTTTAGTGGAGAGTGGTTCAATACTATAAGTTGTGTGTTTGAGCATTGTGTTGTTTTAGTGTAGAACTGTAATGCGTCTGTTCATCAGTTTGGATAAAGGGAATGCTGAAACGTATTTAATTTTGGGTTTTACAAAGTTAACTATGTTTAAAAAAGTTAATTATGCTTAGTCTTTGTGCTGTCCTTATAAACTCAATATCCCATGATCCCCTCTGTTATGATTGTGAACAACCTTTGTTTCAGTGTTGGTCTTTTGTTGAATCACTTGTCTTTGCTTAAATGGTATTTCTCTCCACTAACACTAAAACAAATAATGACAATATTACAACTATGTAACTATCGTATTTACGCAAATATAAGCAACCGTTTGGTTCCAATTTTAGCGGCTCAAAATCTTGTGGGGTGCTTATAATCGCATATTCAAAATAGTTTCCATCCTCACTTCCTTCTCTCTCTCTCTCTCTCTCTCTCTCTCTCTCTCTCTCTCTCCCTCTCCCACTCTTTCCATCATTCTCTCCATCTCTCTTTCTCTGTCTCTCTCTCCCTCTCTTTACATCTCTCTTTCTCTCTGTCTCTCTTTTTGTCTCTCTCTCTTTCCATTTCTCTCCACCTCTATTTCTTTCCATCTCTTCGCCTGCTCTCTCTCTTTGTCTCTCTCTCTTTCTCTCTTTCCATCTATCTCCACCTCTCCATCTCTTTTTCTTTATCTCTCTTTTTCCACTTCTCTCTCCCTCTCTTTTCATCTATCTCTCACTCTTTCATGTCTCTCATAATCTCTCAGTCTCCACCCCCCCTCTCTTTCTATCTCTCTCCACCTCCCTCTTTCCCTCTCATTCCATCTCTCTCTGTCTGTCTCTCACTCTTTCCATCTCTCTCGCCACCTCTCCCTCTACACCCCCTTTCTCTCTGTTTTTATGCACACCTTTTATACTTTATACCTTGTAAACAATGCTTAAATATTATTTATATTATGAATAAGAAAGTCCTTTATTCGTCGACAAATAAAGAAATGTCCAATTGAAAAAATGATTGAAATTGAAAAAAGCAATAATTAATTTGTTTTTTTTTTTGGGTTTTTTTGTTTTTCCAGCCTTTTTCTCGTTTCGTCTCTTCTTTCGTTTTCCTCTGGTTAGTTACAAATGTGGCCCGAAAGGTCACGCAAAGAAAACAATCTGCATGTGGTTAAATGCCATCAGATGGTTTCTGTCGGTCTGTGCGGCCGTTCCGCCATCGGATTAACTGGGATTTGATGCTCAGACTATTAAGAAGGCGACTGGGTGTAATTACAGCAAAACTCCACAGATGTGTTGAGGCTCAAGCCGAAGCCACAGATCTACTGTAACAGACACCTGCACATCTGCCTCCGCGGATTATCATCCTAATAACGGAAAAGCAACTCGCGCTGTATCAGGGTCCAGCAGATGTTTGAAGCACAATGCTTGTCGCAGTCGCACAAACACACAACACACGCGCAGATGTTACTCGGGTGGGTTTCAGCTCACGCTCATTCCTTTCCGCGTGAAAAACGAGTACGGAGTTTCTTCAGATGGACGTTTTGCGTTTAAGCTGTTTAGGGGGTGTTTATTCCGAAGGACGTTATGGCAGCTCATCTGGAGAATAAAAGAAGTGTGTGTGTGTGTGTGTGTGTGTGTGTGTGTGTGTGTGTGTGTGTGTGTGTGTGTGTGCAGGTATTTAGGTCCAAGAGGGGCCCCAAATGCTTTTTATACTAAATGTAGGACTATAGTCACTTGTGGGGACCTTTAGCCTATGGTCAAACTGTTTGTAATATTGACATGTTTCTCTGTTTCTTCCTCTTTTTCTCCCCCTGATCTTTGTCTTTCTGTCAATTAAATCTATCCTTTTTGTCTTTTTTTCCACTTCTACTTTCATTCTATCTTTTAATATCTTGTTCCTTGCTTATCTTACCTTTCTCTTCATTCCTATTATTTTTTCTTTTGTCATACTCTATCTTCTCTTTTGCTCCCCGTATCCCTCTTTTTTCCCATTAAAACTTTGTTTTCTCACTCTTTCTTTCTCATTTTCTAATTCTACATCCCCCTCTATCTCCTTCTCCCTCTTCTTTCTTTCACCCTCCCTCTCACTTTACCTCTTCCCTATTCTGTCTCATCTTGTCTCTCTCTATCTCTCTCTCGCTCTCTCTCTTTCACTCTTTCTCTCTCTTTTTAAACCTCTATCTCTCTCCATTTCTCTTTACAAATATCTGTACTTCCCTCTCTTTCTCTCTTGCTCCCTCCCTTATCTTTCTCTCTTTCCTACTCTTTCTCCACCCCCCCACTCTCTCTCTCTCTCTCTCTCTCTCTCTCTCTCTCTCTCTCTCTCTCTCTCTCGCTCTCTCTCTCTCTCTCTCTTTCTATCTGTCTCTCTCTAGGCCACAGATAATGACATTGGCACATTTGGAGTGGTCCGGTATTTCTTCAGCGATGAACCAGACCAGTGAGATTATCCTTCATTAACATACTCTGCCCTTTCACACTGCATTCAGTTGAATCCATTAATTTCCTCTGATTATAATAATCCGCAGCTCTAACCATTTGCATTCTTGTCTCGACAGTTTCTTTCGTTTTTTTTTTTTCCTTATTTGAGGATATTACTGCATTTGTATACTGTATACTCGATATTTAGCGTACTTCTTTGTAGAGTAACATATTTTCTTAGCTGTTTCATACTAATTTAAAATACATATTTAAAAAAATATTAATAATAATACATAACCAGAAAAAGTAATTCACTTATATAAACTATAATAATAAATGATTAGTACAGTATAAAATAATGTTTAATTATACAGTAAATAAAAACCATGGACCTGATAATTTTGGACCTTTATTCTATTATTATACAGTATGAAATTCACCTTTGGCATTATTTATGCTTTAAACCATAAATCCCGCCTTTTGGTTTTTTTCTTCTTTTCCAATTTCTGCTTTTTGTTGCTCAGAACTCGAATTTGAATCATTATTTTTCTCGAACATCATCAGATTCTCGCTGGACGCTGAGAGCGGCTGGGTGACTCTGAGGAGCTGGCTGGACTACGAGCTGATGAGACGCTTCACTCTGACCATTCTGGCTCGTGACGGTGGAGGCGAGGAGACCACGGGGCGTCTCCGCATTAACGTGATGGATGTAAACGACAACGCTCCGGTCTTCCAGAAGGAGGCGTACACGGGTTCCCTCAGAGAGAACGAGCAGGCCCCGCAGCAGGTGGTCCGAGCCCGGGTGAGAAAGCACGAGTGGGATAACCAGATGCAGAAACCCATGTATGTATGAAATAGCCGAACATCAGCAGCGCGTCATTCAACAATCAATTCGATCCAATTAGAACCGGAATTAACCGAAAAATGTGAAAATCAGTCTGCTAAAGTGAACCAGTTTACAATAAATACATATTTGGTTAAATACGTTTGAAGAGAGCAAGTTTTAAGAGTTAAATTCATCAAATAATTGAAAGCAATCGCTAACATGTAAATAACGAAGCTAATGCTAAGCTAATTGCTAACCTTCCGTATCAGATTGTAAATCCATCACGGTTTATTCCCAATCGCTCTGTGTGTTTAATCCTCCCATCAGCCTTCGTTTCGGATCCATGTCGTGACTGACAGTCTGGCGCCGCTAGCAGGACGCCGCGTCCCGCTAATGCCAGGACACAAACACTGTCCTCTGACAACACATAATCGACCTTTGTCTCCCGGCTTATTTTAGGCGACGGATGAGGACTCTCCTCCCAACAACATCCTGACCTACTCCATCATCAGCATCTCACAGTTCAGGACGTACTTCAGCATCAGTGTGGTCGAGGGCTACGCAGGTCTGTATTTACGTCCTACTTCAGATTCCATGTTTTCCAGGCAGTGTAAAACAACTTGCAGTAAAGTGAAAACACGGTGCTGACGTAATCCCGATCGTTCCAGTGGTTACGGTGACCAGACCTCTGGATTATGAACTGGTCACGGGTGGGATGATCTACCTGACCCTGATGGCCAGAGACGGAGGAAACCCGCCACTCAACAGCACCGTACCAGTCACCATAGAAGTGCTGGTGAGTGTCTGTGGTGACACCTGTCTGTCTGCTTTTAAACATGTCTTTTTTTCTTGCTAGATTCATTGGTCAATGTTGTAGCATTGGTCAATGTAGCAGACAGACACCTGTCTGTCTGCTTTTAAACATGTCTTTTTTTCTTGCTAGATTCATTGGTCAATGTTGATTTATTTATTGTTCTTTCTTTCATTCATTCTTTTTGTCAGTCAGTCCCTCTGTCTATCTATCTGTCTGTCTGTCTGTCTGTCTGTCTGTCTATCTATCTATATATCTGTCTGTCTGTCTTTCTTTCTGTCTGTCTATCTGTCTGTCTGTCTGTCTGTCTGACTATCTATCTATTAGGGGTGGGCGGTATACCGGTTTTAACGTTAATACCGGTATTGAGATGCGCCACGATATGGATTTTGCAATATCGTGGATACCGTGGCACTTTCATGAATGTACTTTTTATACACACATATCAACGCTTTAATACTTTAAAATACATTTGTTTCGTTATAACTTTTAATTACGACACCGATACTTTGCTAATCGAATACAGAAAGCGTTGTAAGAAACTAAATTAATAGATCACCCGCGAGGCGCATGGGTCGCGCATGCGCTGTGCCGCTCCATGTCTGTAATGTTCCGGTTTTTTAGAGCGGCTGTTTTAGTGTGCGCGAGTCCGAAAAAACGCGAGAGAAACGAGAAAATTCTGCTCGTTTTATTTTGGTCGAAGTCTGTTTTCGATTGTTAACCTTGGTTTCACTCAACTTTAGATTCAGACGCGCGCGCGAAAGAGAGGGAAAGCGTGAGGCGCGCTGGTTCTCTCCATTTTTGTCTCTCTCTCTCTCTCTCTCTCTCTCTCTTTCTCTCTCTCTCTTTCTCTCTCTCTCTCTCTCTCTCTCTCTCTCGCTGTATATCTCTCACTGTCTATCTCACTCTTGCTGTCTATCTCACTGTTTCTCTTTCTCTCTCTTTCTCTCTCTCACTGTCTATGTTTCTCTCTCTCTCTCTCTCACTGTCTATGTCTCTCTATCTCTCTCTCTCTCTCTCTCTCTCTCTCTCTTTCTCCCTCTTGCACTCTCTTAAAAGATAGACCCAGGACATTTAATTTAAATGTTTTTTTTTTTTAAATAAATGCCTGGACTACTTTTAACAGATATACGGTATTAAAAATGACAGCTGCTTCTCCAGGTTTCCCCTTGCATTTTAATTTCGTACTTTATATAAAATAATACCCCCCCACACACACACACAATATCGTGATATAATACCGATACCGTCTGTACACTAGAAAATACCGTGATATGAATTTTAACCCATATCGCCCACCTATCTATCTATCTATCTATCTATCTATCTATCTATCTATCTATCTATCTATCTATCTATCTATCTATCTATCTATCTATCTATCTATCTATCTATCTATCTATCTATCAATTTGTATGTTTAGTATATCAATCATTGTTTACTTTTTTTCTTTTTATCTTGTTTCTATCTATTTATCTATCTGTCTGTCAGTCAGTCTGTCTGTCTGTCTGTTTGTCTATCTATTCATATGTTTAGATGTCTTTCTTTATTTCTTTCTTTCTAAAATCAATGCCTTGATATCTACAGTTACTATATATCAGTTCTATCTACAGTATCCATTTATTTGTCTGTTCTTCTATTATTTTTGATATTTCAATCTATCTGTTGTTTTTTTCTTTCTTTCTTTTTTTCCTTCCTTCATACCTTTCTTTCTTTCTGTCTGTCTGCATGTATTTCTATCTGTTTATTATCTCTTCTACCATCCATCATTTAATTCAAATATTCATTATCGTTTGTGTGACTAAACCGGTTTGCAAAAGCAGTTGAGTTCATGGCCACACACACACACACGCACACACACACGCACACGCTTGAGACACCGTGTGGGCCTTTTAATTCACTGCTTTCGCTGAGCTCCATTGACTCGGATAGTTAATCCACAGATAATTTCTCTCTGACATTTCTCTGCTCTTTTATTGTGATTATGATTAGACACATTTCATCTGAGAACAGCAGGGGCTTGACACATCCGCGCTCGCGTGCCTTATTACTGAACGCTAAAGTGTGAATCGCTCAAATATTGACTCGTTTCCCAACTTTACAGCCCGGGTGTTTGTCTTTCATCACTCATGAACACTTCCACTTACGTACGACTAAGAGTAGTTTGTTGCCTTGAAAGAGAACAGAGTACATGTTTGATTTATGCACATTGTGGAAAAATCCTGAATCCGTTGACTTTTTCTGCTCTCAGGATGAGAACGACAATCCCCCCGAGTTCAGCCTCCCGTCCTACATCATCAACATCCCCGAGAACATCGTAGCAGGTATGTTCATTGTCACCGGATTGCTACATTTTGCTAGGCACAAATTAACACATAAAATAAAAAAATAAAAAAACTTTTTTTTTTTTTATTATTATTATATAAAGTAACCATATAATTTGGTTTTATGGACACCAAAAACAAAATTTTGGAGTGTCAGCTTCAATTAATACAATACATTTAATATACATTTTTTTTTTTTTACTTTTTTATGCTTAATTTTACCGCAAGCACGGTAAAATACTGTATAAATTAGCACACTGCATTGAGATCATAGTGGGGTCCCATCATTGACTTACATGCCATATGACCTCCTGAGTCCCGATGGCCTCGTCCGTGTACTGCCATCACGGAATTTTCCCACCCGCTGTGTTAACCCCTAATATGCTAAAACCGATTGACCATGTTATCGTGGTTTAAGACCCGTTTTGTAATTTTAGCGAAAATGACAGAGAATGGGACGGAAGTCGGCCGCAAGTCTTTGCAAAGGAAGTATTTAAATTTATTATTTACAGGAAATTGTGAGCGCAATGTTTAACATGTAATATCTCCAACACTAAATCACAAAATAAATTGACGCTTATTTTTTACACTTATTGCGCTTCTAAAAGCTCAACTAGCTAAGCAAATTTTAAAAAGAATATCATTTCAGAGCTCAGGTCTCTAGAGGTTAAAGTAGAAGCTCATTTTCTTACTTCAGAAGAATTTTCTCACACAAAATGTCCAATTTCTGTGAATGACACACAACAAATGTCTTTTTCATGAGCTTTTACATTGTCTGATCCTCTGATTTATTGAACTTGAATAAATCTGTATGTTTTGTGTGTCAGCATTTTGTGATCCCATTTCCTTTCACTGCAAAAATATATCACTCCTACACTGAAACTTACACTCCTACACTTTTTCTAACTTTAATTAATCTCTCACAAAGATGATTTTTATACGAACAAATATGATCAATCTCTTTAAAAAAAAAAAAAGATTTTCAGAATCTGTAAATCTTTTCTTGAAATTTTTAACGCGTCATATTTAGACGCACTGTGTAATTTTACTTTTTGTCAACACTTTGCATTTCATCGCTTCTCTTTCATCAGGAGCGACTGTGTTGTTCGTAAACGCCACGGATCTGGACGCCTCTCGGGAGTTTGGTCAGGCCTCGCTCATCTACTCTTTGCAGGGAAGCTCTCAGTTCCGCCTCAACACTCGCTCAGGTATCAGCTACTGCTTCCGCACAACTTCTTCCGCTCTGTGCAGACGGCTTGGACACACCTTCATTAGGCAGCCAGCCAATCACAGATCAGGACACACCCACACATGAACAGACTTGTAGAATCTGTAATGAAAATATTTAGGAAAATTACAAAAACAGACAATACAGTCATATTATTATTATTATTATTATTATTATTATTATTATTATTATTATTATTATTATTATTATTATTATTATTTTGTATATATTGTAGGCATAAATAAATGTATTGTAGGCATAAACAATATTTAGTTTAAACAAAATTTAATATGATATAATGTAATATTTTTATGAACAAATATAGCACACACACACCTACATTTGACATGCTGTACTGATGCACATTAGTGTTTGACGATTTCCTCTAATGCTTTTTTAATCACCATGTTAAATCAAATTTCTCATGTTCAGTTATTTGATTGTGTTCTCCTTTTTCAGGTATGTGCTTACACAATAATCTGAGAAATAATATAAGGATACAAGTGAAATGTTTTATAACCGATCAGCAGCGGCTGTGATTGGTCTAGATTTATCCAATCACAACGCTGCAGAAGTCCTTATCTTGAGTTCCAACTGAGTGTAAATTTAAGGGATATGAGCAAAATTACTGAGTGAGACTGACTCTGTGTCCTTAAACCTGATTTAGAAAAAAATCACCTCGTAAGATTTGTTCACATTAGGTTTAGTTTATATTAAAGTACCTTCAGATCATGTGATGTGTGAGTTTTTCACGGACTCGAATTCCCAAAGGTTCACTTTGCTCCTCAAAACTAGACGGATTATTAATAATTATAAGTAGTCGCAATAGAAGTACTACATGAGTAACACGTCTTTTAATTCTGAACGGGATTAATTCCACAATTAACCTAATCACGTTTAATTGAGAACACAGGTGAACAAGGTGGATGTTTTTTTTTTCTTTTTTTTTTCTAATCCGCATAACTGCTTGGCGTTAGTCTGGGACTGAAAAGCTCTATATAAATAAACGTAAGCTTGAACTTGACGTGAGCATTAATCATGTATTATTATGATGTCACCCACGTATAAACCCATGTGTGCGTGTAGGAGAGATCACCACCACGGCTCTTCTGGACCGGGAGGTGAAGTCGGAGTATATTCTGATCGTGAGGGCCGTGGATGGAGGAGTCGGACCTCTGCAGAAAACCGGCATTGCCACGGTATGATGTAACTCACTCACACTGTGTTTACTAACCACTCATACTGTCACAATTACTAGTTAACATCACTGGTACTAATTGCTTTACTAATTGTGTACTCAAGGTGAATGTCACAATACTGGACATAAATGATAACGCCCCCATGTGGAGAGACGAGCCATACCAGGCTAATGTGGTGGAGATGAGTCCCATCGATACAGACGTCATTTCGGTGAGTGACGGTTAAACTCTGAGAGTCACATAGACTGGCTTTTGTAAATAATGACCCAAATATCTATGGTACAATTGATCTGCTAATCTTTAGTTTTTGTTAAACTATAAACCTGTGGCATTGTCTGAACTTGATTATAGTCATTTTTTTAAGGAATGATGGATTGAAGAATGGAGGGGTGTGATTGATGGACAGTTGATTGATGGGCGGATTGATGAATGGATGGATGGGTTCAATGGATGATTGATGGAGAGACAAAGAAACATTGTATGGATGGTTCATAGAGTATTTAGATTATTGGATGGATGGATGGATGGATGGATGAATAGGTGGGTGGGTGGATGATACAGTTGAAAGACAGACATACGGGTGGATGGATAGTTGGATGGATTTATGGATTGTTGATGGATAGACAGAGAGAAAATGAGATGGAGGAATGTAAATGGAGATGTGTGGATACATGGATAGTTGATGGATAGACAGAGAGACAAGTGGATGGATGGACTGACAGACATTTTTCTACTAGCTGATGGATAGACAGAGACAAATAGACGGATGGATGGTCGGTTGATGCAGTAAATAGACAGACTTGCTGATGGATGGGTGGGTGGATGAATGGTTGGATGGGTGGATCAGTAAATTGACAGGCACATAAATATTGACTGATTGATTAATGGATGGATGAATGGATCGATGGATTATTAGTCAGTTGTTACAGTTAAAATACAGACAGATGAATTGATATATAGTTAATGGATGGATAGTGATGGAGAGACAATTGGGTAGATTGTTGCTGTAAGTAGGCATACATACCAATGAATGAATAAATGGATGAATGGACGGAAAGACAGAGAGACAACTGATTGGATGAATGATCAGTTAATTCAGTAAACACACAGACAGATGGATACAGGTGGAGACTAACGGACTCTACGTTAGAGAGGTTTTTTACCTGACCACTGTCGCATATGTGCTTGCTCACTGGTCTTTGTCTTTGTCTTAGTCGTTTTCTTAACACCAACAACCAGACGATCAAATGAATAAAAAGCAACAGTCCTCTTACATATTCACACGTGTGCTTTGAGACAGTTAAAACTGTGGAAAGCGCCTTACAAATGCTCAGAACTTGAACTTGGATACAGATGGATGGATGGATAGAGAGACAATTCCATGGATGGTTTGATGGTCGGTTTTTGCTGTAAGGAGGCATGCATACTAACGGATGAGTAGATGAATGGATGGAAAAACAGAGAAACGATTGAGTGAATGAATGAATGAATGGACAGTTATACAGACATACAGATGGATGGATCTGATATCAAGAAGTCATCAGTTAATGTATTGATTCCTGAACTGTTTCTTTTCAAATGACTTTTATAGTCAATTCCACACGGCTACAAAAGAGCGCTTTCCCGAAATGAAAGTTCCCTCTCACCTCGCCGTCCTTGAAACATTTGTCTGGTTTTGCTCTTTATATGCTCGAAACGTGTAAATCCCCATCTATAGGGTCTATTCCTCTAGTGAACGAATACATTATCTCCTTCCAATGCCAATCACTGCCTATCTACTCCGGGCCTCAGAGTCCGACAAGTGCTGGTCCAAATCTAAAGCTCCAGTCGCTCACACCCCGAAGACTCGATTGGTTTAAGCCACTAGTCAGCGGAGCTTTGTGTAGTGAGACAGTCTGGTCAGGTTTGTAAAGACACGCCACTCGTCTCTGTTTAGGTTAAATACATCCCTGATTGTCTATTAATTAAGGATCCAGTGCTGAGCTTGATTAAGTGGTTCCAGTGACTAATTAAAACGTAGCCGACAGTCAAGTGCATACTTGATTACCCTGCTGATCGCCCGACTGGAGAGAGACAGAGAGATGAAAAAGAACAAAGAACAAACTGTGGATTATTTAAATCACAGAACAGTTTGGAGTTTGATTCAAGCTATTTTAACCCTTTAATGCGGGGTACCACGGAGAGCTTAATAAGACGATATTAAAGG
This sequence comes from Paedocypris sp. Pulau Singkep, assembly GCA_017309775.1. Taxonomy (NCBI): domain Eukaryota; kingdom Metazoa; phylum Chordata; class Actinopteri; order Cypriniformes; genus Paedocypris; species Paedocypris sp. Pulau Singkep. The sequence continues at coordinate 189,786 of MU204399.1, read as the reverse complement.
AAAAAAAGCGTTATTTTCGACAGAGCTCCAGAGATACAAGGTGCATCGGGGTTAAAAGAGTTCAAACACAAAGATTTACCACGTCACAATCAAGAAACCAGACAAGCCTTCTCATAGAAATTTGAATATACATTTTTTTGTTTTCCACCCTAGATCCCCAGAACTAATTGTTTTTGAAGTTTGGAGCAGGTCCGCTAGTGGTCACTGCAATGGAAACACCGAATAGCGATTAAATGCTGCCACCTGGTGATCAAATTATGTATTACAAGTGTATACTTGTATTCATTAGATTTTTGTTGTTGTTTTTTTTTAAGTCCCTGTAAACTGACAATAAACAAACTGTATCACCAGTGATACAATTTATTTTATTTTTTCAGAAAAGTTGCTTCCGGACTTTTGTCTCAGATTTGTATAGTGTTTGTATGAGCTAAGACAAAACTCTCAAATTTCAGCTTTATTTTTAAATAACAAGTTTGATTTCAATGAACACTAGTTCTGGTTTTAGTCCCACCTACTGTTCGAATTGTTTCAAAACGTGTACACACTATCGGGTTAAGGAAACGAACATGCAAAATTGTTCATTTTGATCGGACTTGGTTAGTTGTGTCTGATTAGGGATTTTATTCATTTATTGCAGCCATGTAATTTTCTTTGAAGTCGTGTCAAAAGTAATGTGCATTTTTTAGCTTTCAGATTAGATTATATTAAATCAGATTCAACTTAATTGTCATTGTGCAAGACACGTGTACAGAGACAATGAAATGCAGTTAGCATCTAACCAGAAGTGCATATGAGGTATATTTAGTTATGAAATTATGTTGTTAGTGCTAACCATTGAACAGATATAACTAATTGTGTTGGTGCTGTTGGTTGTTATAGCGCCACCTATGGATGAATCAGATTGAAAGTGAATTCTGCTTCCACCGAATAAATCCAGACAAATGTTTTCGAGGTTTTTAGTTGATATTTTTAGTTGATAAGTCACAGCCTGTTGAGTAAAAGATACATTTTACATTCCCCTAATTATTATTAGCAAGAACAGATCATTCTATAGGTGTAAATTATTTGGAATCTGGCTCCAATTAGACAAAAAACGGCACAGAGAGGAAGAGAAGAGGACTCAGCACACGTCCTTGTGGAGCTCCAGTCTTCATAGTGATGGTGGAGTTTTTGCCAACCAGTACTACTTAAGCTCCCAAGTTTACTGATGACTTCCTGTCAGATGCAGTTGTTAAATGCTGAACTAAAATCAATGAACATATGAGTCCGTGTTCTCTAGACGGGTGAGAGCAGAGTGGCGTGTCGTAGAGACTGCTTTGTCGGTTGACCGATTGTGCCAATATGCAAACTGGATCGGGTCCAGAGAGAAAAGAGACGCGATTTGTTTCATGCCTAACCGATTGAAGCACTTCTTGATGGTCGGTACTGGTCTGAGGTCATCAGATACTGGTTTGTTTCCATCACAAGCTTTGATTTATGGACTTGATTGTGCGACTTTGCTGAGCTATAGAGATAAATGCGTTTGGAGCTGCTGTAGTGCCCCCTATTGGCTGTTGTGGTCCAGTGATCAAATCCAGAAATGTAAAGATTCTAGAATGTTCTTGAGCTAGACACTGACCACCTCATGCCCCCTCGCGCCACGACTTAAGGCTGCCCACTGCTACGGGTTTGTGTGTGTTCACTTAACTGTGTGTGTGTGTGTGTGTGTGTGTAGCTAAATGCAGAACACAATTTCAATACAGTCCCTAGTGGCCATATTGACAAACTCACTCACCCACTTGACTGATGATCTAGTTATTTTCAATGTACAATAGTGCAATTTATCATTTCACAACTTACTGTAGAGTTTGAACTGTGCTCTCGCTTTTATAAATACAGTAAAAATAATACAGAACAGTAAAAATGGGACGGACAGACAGACAGGGAGATCCACACCATTAGATCCATTTTATAGAAGACATATTGCGAGTATTTTGTATAGTTAGGAACCAATGGTGACCAAAAGCACCTATAATTAAGGATGCACCGATGCCACAATTTTGGAAAACGAGTACGAGCACTTGCAATTTAGTACTCACGGATACCGATACGGAGTACTTAATAAAAACATAATTAATATTTGCAGGTAACAGCTTTAGTCATCTAATTTAACAAAAAATGTGCTTGTTTGGAAATAAGAACATTTATTTAAAATAAAAAGCATGTCGTATGCAACATATTACAGAACAAATAATTAAATAAAAAAAAATGTAAACAGTGACCGTGCAACTCAAGTATTTTTTCTCCACTTTCTTCTGGGGCTTTAAAAGAGAGGACACACATTTAGAAACATGTTTTGTATTTTGTTTTTATTGTTAGATCAAGTATTTAAAATGAACCAAAATACTTCTCGAACATTTTAATCTCCTCTTGGTACAGTATTCCAATCAAATGTTGTCGGACTTTGTTTAAACCATTTAATGAACCAGAGATGAACAGCACTATTTATATAATCTGATTTATTCAGATTTAAATTTGGGATTTAAATCAACATAAACATTGATCAACATCTACTGTAAATACAAGTGCAGACGTGCATCACACGCTCACTGAGATTATAGGGTTAATTGTTACATACGTATATAGTATTTTCAGATGCGTTGGTCTGACATTTCTCTGAGGTGGATTGTAATACTGTACAGCGCATTAACGACACAAAGCGGCACATAAAAACACTTCTGTTAATAAAAAAACAGCACCTAACCTCCCGAAATTCTTTATTCAAGTCTGCGTCTCGGTACATGAAGTGTTTAGTCAAACTGCTGATGCTTGTGCCGTTGGTCAGCACGGCTTAGTAGGAAAGAAGCACTTGAATATCTGCCCGCATCCATTCACTTCTCGTGTTTGTTTACCTCAAAGCGTCTTTTCCGTGAACTTTTCCGACCTAACCCTATAATGCGTCCCGGAACACCGGTGTCACGCTTTGTTCAATGATTTTTTTGATGGGTTTTCAAAAAAAATATTTTTCACTTTTTTTTCTCCACATTTTAGTTTTAGATGTAATTTACTGCTTAATTAGGCTTCCAGAGCAGTTTGTATTGTCCAATGTCCAAAAATTTGGGATCAATACCAATTTTTTCCAAATATCAAAAATCTTATCTACCGGGGGCGGGGCAATATTTTTACCCGAAAATTTTTTTTTTTCTTCCATAGTAAGTTGTGTCTGGTGGTATTCTTGAATATGCCCGGAAACATGTCAATGTTTTGATTTTTGTTTTCATTCTATTAATTTTTATTGCATTGTTTTAAAACATTTTTTTTTCATATTTTAACATTTTTTAATTGTTTTTTTTTTTTTTTTTTCTTAGTTTGATGCCAAATATTACGTTCGTTAAGTTCATTATAGTTTTAAGCGCTCTTTCTGGTACCGTGCAAATCCCGAATACTGTTCTCGGCATCTGACTATATTTATCGCCTGCGCATGCGCTTTGCAACGTCACTTGATTGGTTAAATGCAGGGCACCAATTTCGATATGGCTTACCATATTAACAATCTCACTCACTTTACTTTACTTTACCCCTACTTTCCATCTCAATGCAGAAACAAGCCTTTAGAGTTGTGGTGCACAGCCAAATGTCCCCATAAAGCCCCCTTTAGTACACACACCCAACATTTCGAGACACTCAAGATGCTCCGTCACACTCAAAACACACGTATGTGAGTGGTTGACATTTCACACCAAGCGAAACCGAACAAAACAAACGATACCAGCTTGACTTTGCTGACGCTGCCTTATAGAGCTGAAACTCACAGGAAGTAATTACATGTCAGCATAGTCTTAACCCTGTAAATAACTGTGTTGGTGCTGGAGAAATCCTCCGCAGAGTTCAAATCAATTAGACAAAACTAACGTGAGGGCCGCGCTCCATCATCTGTTTAAACGGGCTCTAATCAATGGAGAACAGAGTCGTCTGCTCTCGCCTTTCAATAATTAAACAGCCACAGAACCTTTCTCCTCTAATGACCAATTAAGTGATTTTTAGCACGGTGAATAATTGATTGGCTCTGTTAAAAAAAAGAGACAGCCGGCTCACCCGGTGCATAAATTTCCCATCATGCCAATCTTCAGGGAAAGGCTGGTGTGATTTACTTCCTGCGGTGAGACTTTGGATTCATTGCGCTCGTGTTTCCCCCTGTGCAGGTTTTCGCAGTGGACCCTGATTATGGGGAGAACGGCACGGTGGTCTACTCGATAAGCCCAGCGAATCCCTTCTACACCATCAACCGCAACAGTGGTAAAATCCGCACCAGTGGCGTGGTGTTGGACAGAGAGAGTGGAGACACCAGAACGTCTCAGCTCATGAGGACCATCATCGTCTCAGCTACTGACCGTAAGTAGATGTGTCCTATACGTTTCACAGTGAGAAAGAGGGGCAAAGTGAGACAGGAAACTAGGCTCCGCCCATGCAGGCCATGCTGATTAGCAAATCTGAGGGAATTAGCACGCTGAGGCTAACAGATGTTGCAAGTTGGACTTTGGAGAAGGTGGGGCACATAAGGGTCAGCCTCGGGGGGCAAGTGGGGGTCAGTGTCTTGCTCAAGGACACTCGAGTGTTGTGAAACCCAACTGACCGAGATTTGAACTGGCAACGTCCAACTCCCTATCACTATTAGACTGTAGGAGGAACCTGGAGACCCTGAGGAAACCCATGCAAGCTCAAGGAGAACATGGAAACTAAGCTCTGAAACACAGAGACCCCCGGTCAAGCTTAAGTCCTGGTACTACACACTTCTTTTATTTACACACTTAGATTTTTTGTATATTCTTGTATATTCACGTGAACTTCTGGTTTGAGGTCTTCGCAGAAGGAACCGTTCTGACTCCAGACCATTCACTTTACTTCATGGTTGTCAATGTCAATGTGTTAATTTCGATGATGAAATATTTTCGCCATTTTCTTCGTCAACGACACTTTTTCCCTGACGAAAAGGAAACGAGAACTATATAAAAACTTCCGCTTAGGGACGAAAACTATAACTACGACGAAAGCAATGTTCACCGTGCAACCATTTGTTACTTGTAAACGTTATGCAATTCAAATTAATTATTTATCAGTAAAATAATATTTTACTGTACTTTATTTTCTCTTTGTTGAGGTTTAATTTATGAGAATATATTAATTTGGATTGAAAGAAAAGTTCATAAAAATAAGTTAAATAAGAAGTCCAAATAAGTAAGATCTTTGTATATATTTTATATGTTCATAGTTAACTACAAATTCAGATTTCTTAAAAAAATTAAGACGACTAAATTGGGACTAAAACAAAACTGACTTTTAGTCAGAAGACTATGACTAAAACAAAGTTGTCAAAAATTAAACTGGTCAAGGCAACTTGTGTTTTGGTTCATTTTCACTGTCTCTTGGGCGGCTTCAATCCAAATTTCCCTCCAAGATTGTCTAGAACGTTCTTCACACTTCACAATCAATTGTCCCCCAAATATCTGGTGTCCTTGTAATTCACACACCCTTAAACCCAGGGTGCACCTTTCACCATAGCAACGTGTGGACGCTTCTCCAAATGGAGCGTTTATGCTTGTGGCCAAAAAGTTCAATTTCAGTCTCACCGCTAGAAACGACACATTTGTGTAGTAATTGCTTTCTTCTGGCAACACAAGCACGCAGCTCATATTTCCCCAGTGCTCCTCATTATGGCTCTTGAAAGAACCAAACCAGATGTTTTCAGTCCCGATTTTACCTGTTCCCAGACTGCTTTCCAGTTTAGTAGGACTTTCTTTGCCTCTTGTGTCATTTTTTGAGTCATTCCGGCTGGTTCTTCAACCGAGCCAACTTCACGTGGCTGCCCACTGCTCCGGGTTTGAATGTGTGTTGTCTGTCCTGATGGGTCAAATGCGGAGACAAATGACATAACACATAACAGCCAAACTAGGACGATAGTAGAGTTTTACCTTCTGTGTCAGGACCTCCATGTTCTTTTTTTTTTGTAGACCTTTTATAATCCATTTTTTTCAATTCTGTTATAAAAATCACGTGTTTAAAGGTTTCACAGCTTCCTTTACCGCAGTGATGCCAAGTGCCAACATGCTATATTCTAACCTCTCCCGTAAATAGCTAAGCCACTTCTGTTGAAGTAGTAGCCACTTTCAGTCAAGGGTTTGAGGAAGGTTGGAGGTACATGTTTCACACATTGGCTTTCAAGGAGAAGGTTTGAACAGCCCCGCATTAGAACTCGTGTTTTATGTCACAGTAGTTGTGGACTAATGGTTAGAGAGTTCGATGTGTGTGTGTGTGTGTTTCACTCCTGTGCTGCCCTCTTCAGGTGGGACACCTCCACTGCGCTCTTCAGCAAGCGCTACGGTTTACGTCAACCTTCTGGATCTCAACGACAACGACCCGGCCTTTCTCAACCTGCCATTTGTTGCGGAAATACCCGAGGGTCTTCCTGCTGGAACGTCTGTGTTTAGGGTCAGTCGCTCAGATGAAATTAAGAGTGCGGAGAGAGAGAGAGAGAGAGAGAGAGAGAGAGAGAGAGAGGGAGGGAGGGAGGGAGGGAGGGAGAGAGAGAGAGAGAGAGAGAGAGATGCACACAATCAAAAAAACATATGAACTGAATAAATAGATACATAAGCACACAATCACTACTTGTATACAAAAAACGTTTTCCCGTTACATTTCAAGTTTATAAAAATGTTTTAGGTGTTGATTCTGCATAGATTAATGAAACATTCTGTAACCATGCATATTTTTACAACTTGCTTCCTGTGTGTTTGAAAATATGAAAAGTAAACACAATTATGGTTTCAATGTTCGATGGTGCGCCATTTTTGTTCACATGTAGTACATGTTGGTCAATTATTTTTGAAACGGACAAACAAAACAAATTTGTTTTGTTTCGAAAATGCCATTGAACACAACCGACTGCCTTTGCTTAGGTTTAAAGTTTTGTTTAAAGAAGGATGTCCATTGGTTAATAGAAATGAAAATGTAATTTTCATGAAATGCTTTGTATTTGAAAACGCATCATGCTCTGTTTCCCCCTGCTGGCCGTTAGGTGCAAGTGCAGGACCCCGATGAGGGCGAGAACGGAGCAGTGACCTTAGACCTCCAGTCAGTGACCCCACGTCTAGACTTCAGACTGAACATCACCACAGGCGTCCTGGTGTCCACCGCCATGCTGGACCGGGAGCAGATTGGCATGTACTTCCTGAGGATCATCGCGCATGACGCAGGACAGTTTCCTCGCACTTCCACCAGCACTCTCACCATCTCAGGTCTGGACCAGTGACTCCTCTCACTTCCCGGTCAACGAAAATCACACTAATGACCACTCGCTCTTCTTCCACCAGTGCTGGATGTGAACGATGAGACCCCGACCTTTTTCCCCAGTGTATATAATATATCTCTAGAGGAGAGTGTGGCCCGGGATTACGTAGTGGTCAGTCTGAACTGCACGGACAATGATGCTGGACTAAACGCCGAGCTCAGCTATTTCATCACAGGTAAGATGCAGACAGGAGATGAGCAGTTACTCTGGAACTATTAAAAATATATATATATATATATATGTATTACAATACAATTATTGGAAATGATAAAAATTATTGTATTGTTTTTACAATTCTAGAACTACGCTTGTAAAGCTTTTAGAGCTATAAAATAATAATCAATTTTGAATTTGTATTTTGCAATGATTTTTGTAGTAGTCTGCTTCATTTTAGAAGTGTTAATCTGGGGAGTTGATAATCTGGGACAAAATGTAAATTCCTTAACTCTCCAAAAAGGCTTAATCTCACAAACGCGGTAATTGGAAGATGCGTTATCATTATTATATTGTTTAAGCTTTCTACTTAACGATTTTTTAGTTTTGTATAATATGTTTTATAATTGTTTGTAATATATTTATTTTAATAGTCACACAATTCAAAGAATATTTACTAATATTTATTAAAATAGGAATAATCACAATTACAATTGTTGTTAGGGATAACACAGAAATAACATAACATTAGTTATAGCTATGCCTTTACAGTTATTTATAAATGATAATACAACTATATAATATATAAAATACAGTATGTATAAACTGTACATGTATAATCAGATACTATGCAGCTATATTTTTTTTTACTAATATTGTAGTTTACATATGCATAGAACATGCTATTTTACCTTAAAAATCTGCATTTTGATTTAATAAAAAACGCTTAGATAAATCTAACGTGGTTACATAATATTTATTGTATCTGATATTGTATCTGCACTGTACAGTAAACCACAACTATTTGCATTTTGTACAATGGTCAATATAAACATTCCTACTGTTATTAACCATTAAAATGTAGCACATTTATATATTGACCATATATTGTTTTACAGCATTTATGGCATTGTTGTTCGCTATTTAGGACATATTTGTCATTCAGGCAGTCCATCACATTATAAATTTCAACTTAGCTGGCATTTCACAATCCTTAACACAAGCAACACAATCCTCAAGTTCTCTGATGATCTCAAGCGTCTGATTTCATCCAAACGCATCCGTGTTTATTCACTAGAGCAGTGAGAGCTGAACATCATTTTGTAATCACTCAGAGTCAGTATTAGACCAAGTCGGCAGAAATGAGAAGCATGTGTATTTGTGTTTCCTATAGGAGGAAATCAGGATGGGAAGTTCAGCGTGGGCTTCCGGACTGGTGTGGTTCGGACCGTGGTCGGGCTGGACCGTGAGACCCAGGCCTCGTACAAACTGGTGATAGAAGCCATCGGTACGGTTCAGACACGTCAACTCGCGCTTCAGCTTCCTGTCTCGGCGGCTCTGTCTCTGCGGTTTCCTGTTCAACTCATGCAAATTGTAGAAAACCTGCGTTACTACAAAAATTGACTACAAATTTTTACACATAGACGCAAAGACATTTACACGCACACAAAGAGATTTTTATGTCAAGTACTTTTTTGCAGTCACATCTAAAGTCTCATCTTAGAGTAGTTAGTACAGAACTAACTAAAAAAATGTGTGTGTGTGTGTGTTTAGATAACGGTCCAGCAGGGGGCCGCCGGACGGGCACGTCTACCGTGTACATCACGGTGCTGGACGTCAATGACAACAGGCCGATATTCCTGCAGAACAGCTATGAGACCAGCGTGCTGGAGAACATTCCCAGAGGAGCGAGTATATTACAGGTACACACTTGTGTAATTTACAGGTACACACTTTAGCAAAGCATGCTCTTTAGTTACAGCGTAAAAAGCAAAGTCCATCGTCCAATAAAGATCCTGGTGTATATACGTATATACTGTATACAGTCGACTCTGCATAAGTGCACGTTGCTTAACTGCAAGTCTTCTGTTCCGTTGTTTAATCGCATTCAAAAGATAGGGAAGCTGCTCTGTTTAAGTGCAACATCTGATAACTGCAATCGCCCATTTTGTCCGAACTGCTTGAAAAAATAGTGTCCAAATCTGGAATGTCCAGAACTAACTGTAACCCTGTTTATTTAAGTTTGTGTTCATTTGTTTTAAGTTATTGTTGCGTCTGTTACAACTATTTAGAACATACTTAATTTAAAATGGAGTTGGAAAAGTTCCAGATATGGCCTTCTCGTCTGGAGCTCTGGCGTATAACACTTCGTGGATTAACCACCGTGTCACTGAGTTATTTGGTGAAGCCGCACGCGGAGGAGACTGGAGTGCGAGGAACAGAAAAGACGGGTTGTGCGTTGGCATTCAACATACATTTGAAGTGAGAGAAGAGACGGATACGGAGATCGTTTGTGGTCAAATCTTTTTGAATGTCACCAAAAGCTTTCATGATTGAAGAAGTACAGTCTATAGTTGTGGGACCTAGTTAAATAAGTAGTGGGCGTGTCGTTATCCGCGTAACTCGTCCACTCCGTATTAGCACGCATTCCGCCTACCTGGTCCCGGGGGGGTGCACTTACACGGAGTCGACTGTATACATTATACTACTACTGGTTGTGGACTACAAAGGCCAGGATTCTTGTTGTTTGTCTGGTGTTTCACCTGTGTTTCCTCCCGTCAGTCATTAACGTTGCACCTCGTCATGTTCCTGAGTTTCTGTGTAAGTTCCATTGTTAAATATATGTTTGATGTCACAACGGACTGGCTTCCCTGATCTGCGCCAAACCGTAACAGAATGACTGACCAATACCAGGAGTGTTTTTCTGGGATGGAGGAATCCCGGCGCTTTTTGCAGTCCGCACGGTACAAGTGTTTGGTCTTCGCGGTGGATATGGGTCACATGCCGGACGCAGGAGGCCGCAACGGAACACAACCCCGGACAAACGCAGCGGAGGAGCCGCAAGAAGTGTGGACTGTCTCAGGTGTTCTTTTTTTAATTCCCTCACCGAATCCCGCTTCGGTTCTGGTTCCAGCGCTCGATTGGCTGGCTTCCTGCCAAGGAGGCTGGGATATCACACCCACCAACCCATGTTGGAACACCTGAGGTCTTTGGGACTGGACTCCTTCTCTAGAACCTGTGGAACCAGAAGCCTCTACACTCACTCTCATAACTCTCGTCAGGCTCCATCGTACTGGTGACTCCACCTAGGCGTCGCCTCGGTCTCCCATTACCTCAACTCCCTCTTGGCTGGTTCCAGGAGGTTCCTGGTTCCTTGGTTGGTGCCGAGGAGCTCCAGGAGCTGTGGAGTTCCAGGAGTGTGGAGCTTTGGTTTTGGATTTCCAGTACCGTGCCGGACAACTGGATCTGGCGTCCTTACACTGCATCTGGCTAGATTTTTGGGGGGGGGGGTCAGGTTATGGACTACAAAAGCCAGGTTTCTTGCTGATTGTCTCTTCTGGGTTTGTAGTCACATGCTTCATTATCTACACCTGTTCATCTCGTTTAATCATGTATTTAAGTTGTCACCTGTGTTTTGTCCCTTGTCTGTCATTAACTGTTTCTGTGTTAGTTCCTTAAATTAGTTATTAAATATAAAGAATCTCTTTCAAAGAGTTTTCTTTATTGTCACGACTATGAAACTTCTTCTAAAGCAACTGACATGTCATTTAAAATTCGTCAAGATTAGTAAAACTGGTACAATTTTTCCAGAGAATCGAACCAATGATCTGGTGTTTCCATCATCAGCTCTACTGACTGAGCTGCTGCACAAACTATATTCGGCCTAATCTTAAGAAGCTAGCCTTATTTAAGTGTTTTTGGCAGCTTTGTCATAGTTCCCCTGCACTGCATAACAATCATAGTAATAATAAAAGAACATTTACCGTCCAAGTGCCAATAATGTAATATGTTACATATAAACGAGCAAAGAGCCTACTAAGTACAAAGTGCCATATTGAGAGTGAGACAGCCACTTTCTTGAATCTAGCAAAACTGTGGTTGAATTTTCCTTCTACATGGTCGGATTAAAGTAAAATTGACCTCTAAAAGCACTCCGCACAGGAACATCACCTTGTTTCAGAGGACTTACCGGTAAAACTATTCATGTTTGTTTTAACTTATCACACTGAACACTTGGAAGACAGGAGGACAGGATCAGATTCTGAGACGGACAGACGGATAGACAAAGAAACAGACAGACAGATAAAAAGACAGACCGAGGTATAGACAGACAAGCAGACAGATAAACGAATAAACAGACAGAGATATGGACGAGTAGATAAACAGACAGAGATATAGACTGACAAAAACAAAAATAACTTTCTTCAAATAAACGGACGGAATGAATGCTCATTGATCAGTATTATTAATGTTACACAGTTCAATTCCATTTATTATTTTTTATTCCGAGATCATAATAATGAATCATGGCATTTCACACATACTTAAATAAGCCACAATCAATCCAAAGATTCAACCACTGCAAATCTTTAATTAAGGCTACTGGTGGTCTTGACTCTTGAGAGAGGTGGGTCAGGACTTTCACTGTACTCCACTTCAGATGACCTGACAGCTGGAGGAAACGTCCAAGACTTGGTCAGCGGTTCGTTCATAATCTGTTTGGATTGAAGCCAGTGGTCAAGTCGTCTTCCTGTTAAGAGGCAAATTGTGTCTGAAATCTCTGTGTGTCGCTGCTCGAGTTCAAACTGTCACAGATAATGTCATTGTGGCATTATCTGCAGCTATGTTCCTACAGAAAATGTTGCTACGTTTGCAGCTATCAAGCTAACTTTTGCTACTTTTGTGTAATAATTGGCCAACAATGTTCACACTCAATTGCTCTAAAAGCTTGAATAGCTTGATCTTTGTCATATTGTTTTCCGTATAATCATCTAACGCTAATAGCAGTGTGAAAAATGTATCCAGAGTCGTGTAGAGATGTTTAGTCAAATCTCCCCAGGGTGATGAAAGCAACACTGTGTCCATTGTATGTAGCATAAACTGTGCGACTATTCAATTTATTTTCTTAATTAATTGGAAATCATTTGTACCGATGTAAAATCACTGCCTGAGCAAGAAACAGTGCATATCTCTCGGAAACCCTTTAAAAACGATTGAACGGCAACGAAAAATGACGGTTTCAGACGCCGTAAAGTGTAGATCAGAGCTTATACCTCTGTAGTGCACTGCAGGAGAGACGGCTTAGTGATACAGATCAGCGAGTTGTTCATCTTTGACTCTGTGTGTGCCTTCTCGCACGATTGCTTTGTGCTTTGGGGTTCAGATAGTAGTTGAGGGGAACTTTCTGTGGACGACGAGGGGTCGGATTGGCTCATCGACTCCAAGCGGGTCCACTGTTTTAGCTGGGGCTCGCTGGACGCCCGCGTTGCACTGTCCGAGGGACTCTCCACTTGACCACACCCACATCTACCTTCATTGCACATCTGCTCCAGAATGAACATGCAGGCGATCAAGAACAAGAAACACGGGATGACGATGAACACCAAAAGTGGGTAGACTTCTATGGTCGGGATGGAGGGAAACGTGTCGTTCTTGTTGAACCGGTTGGAGGCGTCATCCATGATGTGGTTCTGTGGAGATGAAAACAGGAAGAGATCGTGTGAATTTGATGGGCGTAGGAAGCGTGCAAGCGTGAGAGTATCTTCTAGAACGTGTGGGAATTCATTGTTGTTTACACGAGATGCAAGGATGTGGTGAAAGGTGTTAGAAATCGTCTGAAGAATTGTTTATCAGAATCGTTCTGAACCTTTTGATCTTGCGCTCAGCTTTTACACAATTCTGTTAAAACCCAAAATACCAATAGAAAAAAACAGTCTGATTTGGGCTACAATCAAAATGTGTTTGTCTTTATCCCAAATGGACAGAATTTGATTTAGATTGAGGCTGCGTGATTACAGGAAAAAAATGACAAGTAATTCTCACAATTATTTAAAAAAAAAAAAAGAAAGATATGGTCGAAATGAACGATTAATTGAAAACAACAACGGTAAACATTGAACGAGGAAGAGTCTTACCTCCCTCACTGGAAGACATCTCTGCAGTGTGAAGACAAAAACATGGCGTGCTTCATAAAGCGTAATGGAGAGTGTAACTAGGCATTGATGACACGTGCTGCATTTTTTTCCCTTTGGTTTTTTTGTGTGACTTTTCATAAGGACACATGGTCAACGGGAAAAAGTCTGTAACTATAGAGACAAAAATAATGATTCAGCAGGAGTGGAATGTTCCTACAGCTATCAAGCTATCAGCTAGTATTAATAATAGTATTCAGCGTAAACTATTTAGGTTGAGAAATGTACAGCTAATGTGTTGAGAAATGTTTCACTCAGTTGCGACTTTAGAAGACCATTTTACTAACATCCCTTCCACTCAATTGCTACTTTAGGTTGACAGTGTGCTGAGGACTTTTCCACTCGATTGCTACTCTAGGTTAGCCATTTGCTTCTTTTCCATTCGTTTGCTACATTAGATGGTAGATACATTAGATGGTACATTAGATACATAAAATGTTACATTAAACATTTTGCCAACATTTGCACTCAATGTAATGTTACATTAGATCAGCAATATGCTAACTTTTTTTTTTTTTTTTTACTTTTGTTTAATGACTGGCCAACAATGTTTGCTTCAAAAAATTAGCAGTTTTTCCTTTTGGCTAGCAACCTGCTAAAAGCTGTATGTGCTAAATACTTTTCCACTCAATTACTATTTTAGATGAGCAATTTGCTAGCAACTTCCACATAAATGGTATTTTAGTTTACAGTGTGTCAACAAACTTTTTCAATAAATTGCTACTTTAGATTAACAATTTGCCAACAACAATTCCACTCAAATGCTACATTAGATTAGCAATTTACTATTTTTTTCTGCTCAATTGCTACTTTCGGTTAGCAATTTTAACCAGGCATGTGAGGTGTGTGTTTGCTTGTTATTGTCATGATTGTCATTGCATAGTGCACATTATACACACATTGTTTGCATTGCTGATACCAGTCTTTTTAAACCGCAAAAAGTGCCATAAAATTTCCATAGGAAGACGTCAGTGTGGATTCACAGCTGTTCAGATCACGTCGTCAGTGATGGAGATCAGAGATGGATGATGGATGCTGAGGTGACGTTTCTTCTCAGAAGGAGCAAATTCATCTCTGCTCTTGTTTTTTGACCACTAGACTGATGAGGGAAGGATTTTCATTTTTGATCCTGAAGTTTCAAGCCTAGAATGATGGTAGAGCTCTATTCATCCGTCTCTGAGAAAACCCCTGCCACAACCCTCATCCCACTCTTCTTTTGTTTCCTCACCACTTCGTTTTTATAAGCTATTGAGGCTTCCCCTCAAAATGTATGTAACGTGTGCGTGTTTTACCGGATTTCTTGTGTTTGAAGACTTTGCCAACTGACTTAAAAAGACTAGATTTGTGTGATCTGTCTTGTTAGGTATTATACACGGGAAATTGTAGTTTAGCTTTAAGAGGACGTTTGCTTAACTCTTGCTAACCCATAATTTGTGTAAATGTGTTTCTTGGAAAATGTATCCCAACCTGTATTCTGTGCAAATTCAGCAGCAAATTTCCATTATTCTGTTCCATTATTTTATGTTCATATTTATGCCCATGGGTAACTGTTTGAAATGTATATGTCTATATAATTATTCATCTGGTTTGTAATGGTATTAAAAATTTGGACTTCTCTCAAACCAAGTTTGATTTCCAAACTAAGTGCCCAAAATTTTCCAATTTTGCCGAGATTGTTTTTGCCCAAATTGTTCTGCACTTGACCACTAAAAACGTCATTCATGACAAAATTTTGTATTGTGTCTTGCAAAGTGGAACATGTTTTGTTTCTCTAAAAACTAAGAAAACCGTCTTTCGTTTTAAGAAAAAAAAAAATAGTAATAAGAAGTAAACATATAATAAGTAAACACATGACACTTGTTTTTCTTTGTCTGCAGGTTCAGGCCACAGATGCTGATGAGGGCGAGAACGGAAGAGTTCTTTACAGAATTCTGTCTGGTGAATATCAGTGTGTGAATGTGTGTGTGTGTGTGTGTGTGTGTGTGTCCCGCTCTGCGATTGGTTGCCCACCAATCCAAGGTGTGTCTCCCGCCTTCAAGCTTAAAGTTGCTGGGATTGGCTCCAGCTCCCAAAGACCCAGACATAGAAAAGCAGTTCAGTCTTATAGTGTATCACTTTTAGAAAAGCCAATGGTTATCATAAAAATTGCGCAAAAGAAATGGCAAAAAGCACACTTATTGCACAAAAAAGAAAAAAGATGTTATAATTTGCATTCTTTTAGCAGAGTGTTAATGATAATCGGAGTTTTAATGATTTGCATTCTTTTAACAGAGAGTTTTAATGATGAAAAAACAAAAGATGCAATGTTTTAAAAATGTAAATTTTTGATGTCCAGGTGTCATTTGTGATTTTAAGAAAATTCATAACAAAAGTGGAACAGCTTTCCTCGCTTTTTGCAAGAAATATTAATTTTGTTTTTTTTTTTTCATTTTACTTTATCTGACTGCCAAATCAGGGGTCAAAAGGGTTCAACTGTGCATCTCTTATCTGTACAAAATCAAAGTGGAGGGTCAGCGCATGTCAGACCTGATCAAGGCCCGAGTCTTGTGCTTGTGCAGGAAACAGCGGTCAGTTTAACATGGAGCGTCTGTCTGGACTCATCAGTCTGGGAAACGTGTCTCTGGACCGAGAGACGGGCAGCTCTCATGTTCTGGAGGTGGAGGGCTACAACAGTGACCAGGGCAGCATGCGCAGCTCCGTCCGGGTGCGACTCCACTATTCATACGTCTTATCAGTGATTTGATTTGTGATAAACAATGTTTGGGGTTGATTGTGCACCCAAAGAACGTTTAAGAATTTTGATATTGTTGACTTGTAGATTTGCAATTCGCTCGACTAAATGATTACATGCGTAAAATGTTTACAATGGAAATATGGAAAAATTGCGAAAAAAAAAAATACTAATGTTAATGAATACAGTATATTTGAAATATCAATATATACAGTATATACACACATACACACACACATTTTCACAAATTTAATTCTTTACATTACTTTAAATTACATTATTTTGGGGAAAAAAGAGCAATTACCGTACCATTGAGTAATACTTTTTACTATATATTTTTAATGTTTAATTCCTTCCAAATCAAAAATTTTAATTGCTTTCCAAGTTCAATTGCTCTCAAGGAAGAAGGAATAATGGAGAAGAGAAATAATAATAATTAAAATAAAATAAATATATACCTCTTATAAATGTCAACTTAAAATGTATTCTGCTTAAATATGTAATCATACTAAAATATTCTGTAGTTGTCTGATTAATTACAATATTTGTATACATTACAGAACATATTGTTTTATTTAATAATTGTATAGTTTTCGGAATCCTGCTGTTGTTTTTTCCCCCGTATTTGTCCGTGTTTGTAATAAAATCAGCCAAGACAGACATTTAAAAGAACCAAAACATGTCACAATCCACAATGTTTAGTCTCGTGACATGCTGATGTGGTTTTCGATAGACGTCTTTAATGATGATTTTCAGTTTCTCAGAGTTTGTGATGGCGAGTTTGTGTTTGTAGGTGATAGTGTACGTGGATGATGTGAACGACGAGTCTCCCGTCTTCACTCAGTCTCAGTACAGTCGCCTGGGTCTCAGGGAGACGGCGGGGATCGGGACCTCTGTGGTGGTGGTCCGTGCTGTAGACCCCGACACAGGTACACAACCTCATCCTGTCTGTCTGCGGATGCTGATAGTCTTTTATTGCAGTACACATACGTATCCGTGTGTGTTGGCGTTCATGCACACACTGCTGAGAAAGCGTTGTGTTGTTTTAACAGCCAATCAAGGTCAGAGATTTCAGTGTCACTTCTGCTTGTCTAGAACATCTTCCCTTTTTCATTTCCTCTGATGCCGTATTTATGCGGATGAGTGTGTTGTCAAAACGCTGTAGACACAAACAGCTGTAAATAAAATCTAATTTTATTCGTCACATACATATTATACATGGTACGGCAGGTAGTGAAATGTGTTTTTTGATCGTCCAAGATAAAGGGTATGAATGCAATAAAATACAGTAGATTTAAGGATAAACTATGAAATACGAATAAAATACAAGACAATGAAGATGAAGATAAAAATACAATCAAATATCGTAAAAAATTAAGATATAAAATGAGTAAATACAAAGAAGTGGCTTAGTGATCTTGAAGATGTTTTGTTAATGTGTGAACGGTGCACTGACTGAAGTGCAAGTCAGCATGACTCCAGTGAGTTTAGTTAGAGAAAGAGGGAGGGAGGGGGGAGAGAGAGAGAGAGAGAGAGAGAGAGAGAGAGAGAGAGAGAGAGAGATCAGAGCAGTGAAAGAAAGAATGAAAGAGGAAGGGGGAGAGTGAAGACAGATAGATGGAGAAGAAAAGAGGTGGAGAATAATAAAGAGAAAGAGTAATAATAAAGAGGGGGAAAGAGACAGGAAGGGGAGAGAGAGGAGAGTGAAAGATCGAA
>MU204399.1:160118-171790 GCA_017309775.1 Paedocypris sp. Pulau Singkep | reverse complement strand
CAGTGAAAGAAAGAATGAAAGAGGAAGGGGGAGAGTGAAGACAGATAGATGGAGAAGAAAAGAGGTGGAGAATAATAAAGAGAAAGAGTAATAATAAAGAGGGGGAAAGAGACAGGAAGGGGAGAGAGAGGAGAGTGAAAGATCGAAATTAGATAGAGAGAAATAAAGAGTGAGAAAGATGAAGAAGAAAGAAAAAGTTGGAAAAATTAGAAAAGTTAGAAAGGAAGGGGAGAAAGAAAGAGCAGTAAAAGAATGAAAGAGGAAGGAAGGGCATCGAATTGAGAGACTGAGAAGAAACAGGGTGGAGAGAGAAAGAAAGACAAAAAGGCAGAGAGATAGGAGAGAGAGAGAGAGTAGAGTGAAAATTGAGACGAAAGAGATGGAAAAAGAAAAAGTTAGAGAAAGTGAAAAGTAGTGAGAGGAGAAAAGAAGAAAGAAAAAAAGGATGAGCAGGAGAGAGAGAAAAAGAAAGCGGAGAGAGAGAGATGTGAATTGTGAGAGTCGCTTCAAATATACACTAGTGGTCATTCGTGAAGAGCAAATTTTGAATATAAACAAGTAATACAGTTTTATAATTCAAGCACTCCAAAAAACGATTTGGAAATGATGCTCAGATGAGAAACTTTTGCCCAAAGAAGGTCTACCTAATAAATATTGATGTGAAACACTTACACTCTTCTTTTAAACATAAGGTCCCGTTATCCTTTCACGAGCGGCGTCTTGATCTCACAATCACGTGACCATCTCTGTTTCAGGGGACGGGGGAGCGGTGATGTACGCTCTGGTCTCAGGCTTCGACCGAAAGTTTGAGGTGGACACGAGCACCGGTCTGATAACCACCGTGGACTATTTGGACTACGAGACCAAGACCAGCTATTTAATCAACGTCTCGGCCACGGATCAGTCGCCTCCGTTTCACCGCGGCTACTGCACCGTCTACGTCACGTTACTCAACGAGCTGGATGAAGCCGTGGCCTTTTTATCCACCGGTTATGAAGTGTCCCTCAGGGAGAACATCGACACCGGGACCGAGGTCGTACAGGTCAGGGCGCAGTCAGCTGACAACCTGAACCAGCTGACCTACCGCTTCGACCCCAACACCTCCCCCGCCGCTCTGGCCCTCTTCAAGATTGACAGCGTCACGGTGAGGAAGCCAAGCACACACTGGCCTTCGCCATAGTAGATTAGAGACACACAGCTGTCTAAAAGATGTCACGTAAAGCACACACTGGCCTTCGCCATAGTAGATTAGAGACACACAGCTGTCTAAAAGATGTCACGTAAAGCACACACTGGCCTTCGCCATAGTAGATTAGAGACACACAGCTGTCTAAAAGATGTCACGTAAGAGTGTAGCGACGTTACAACTTATGAGGATTAAGCACAGCACTGTAGTTTCTTGCAAACTTTGTTCTCCGAAATGAACAAGATGCTGACCAGATCTTAAAATTAAAAACAAAAAAAAGTCAGCTCAGAAAAAGATTTGATTTAGACTAACAAATCACCACAAATCAATTGTTCATTTACACTGAGAATGATTCGTTCCTATAAACAGTCACCTCAGAGAATGATCCGTTCATTTAGACCTGACATGGGCAAACTACGGCCCGCGGGCCACATGAGGCCCGTGAAACGTTTTAATCCGGCCCGCGGAGCTTGTAAGAAATTTACTAAAAATCATCCATTATGTTTATCCAGTTAATCCATTATAAAGGTATTTTATGCTTTCTTTATGAACACATTTTAAAAAGCAGAACCATATACAAAATGTACGTTAAATAAATGTACTAGCATATTTTTAACATTTATTTTTACACTGTCAGTCACAAAACAATAATGGTTTGCGCATATAAGCTTGAACCGAGGTACCACTGTATTTCCTCTATATCCCAAAATGTGTATTTTTTTTCTCGAGCCCGGTCCGGCCCCTTTGTCAAATGTTAGAACCCAATGTGGCCCGCAAATCAAAAAGTTTGCCCTCCTTCGTTGGATTTATACGAACAAATCACCTCAGAGAATAAATCGTTCTAAAAACAGACTCACCTCTGGGAATTATCTGTTCATTTAGACGAACAAATCACCTCAGAAAATGATTCAAATAACAGAGTTACCTCAGAGAATGATTTGTTCTTTTAGACGAACAAATCACCTCAGAAAATGATTCAAATAACAGAGTTACCTCAGAGAATGATTTGTTCTTTTAGACGAACAAATCACCTCAGAAAATGATTCAAATAACAGAGTTACCTCAAAGAATTATTCGTTCATTTAGACCAGTGGATCTCGGGTCCTGGCCCTTTAAACCAATGGAAACATCCCGCAGACTAACAAGTCACTCCAGAGAGTGATTTGTTCATTTTGACTAACAAGTCACCTCAGGGAAGGATTCTTTCATTTGGACTAAGTCACTCCAGAGAATGATTCATTCATTTGGACTAACAAATCATCTTGAAGAATGATTTGTTCTTATAAACAGAGTCAACTCACAGAATTATTCGTTCTTTAAACTAACACGTTACCTCAGAGAATTGTTTGTTTGTTTAGACTAACAAGAGTAACTTATAAACAGAATCACCAGAGAAAAAAAATGTGTTCATTTACACTAACAGGTCACCTCAGAAATTGATTCAGTGATTTAGTCTAACAAGTCACCTCAGATAATTTGTTCCTTTTGTGTTGATGTTGTAAGCGTGTTGTTACACTGTACAGATCAGTCCAGTCCGTTCCTACAAAAGTCAGAAACTGTTGTTCTGATGAAAGTGGGCACATTCACCTCCATGTTCTCAGACATACACGGACAACCAGTGCTTTCTCATTCTCTCTCCCGTTCTGTGTCCCGATTAAGTGGCGTTTTGTCCCAATTAAGGGAATGGAAGACTTTAGAATTTGTACTAAATAAGTGTCTGTCTCGCTTATCAAAGTCTGTCTACAGTAATAACCTGTTACTGTTTGTCATAATAATGGTTCAAATAATGAGTGGGGATGGGTTCTCCGCAGGGCCGGATCACAGTGACGGGTCGGCTGGACCGTGAGCAGAGCGATTCATACACCCTGACTGTTGTGGCGGATGATGGCGGACCCAAGAGAGACTCTACCGTGGTACCAGCATCTCTCTTCTCTTCAAGACACTTAATTTACCAGGGTGTGACGAGACTCGGGAATGACCTCACTAATCCACACAGTCTAGATTAGAAAGAACCGTTGCACGTATCAGACATCAACGTCTCTCTGATTCGTTTAAGTTTTCCCATTTTTCAAGACGCTGAAATGCATCTTGTCATGTTTTATTCCTCACAAAACTCCACAGATCAATCTGTGAGATCTCGTCACACTCTGAATGGAAAGTCGTTTATTCTCTTCTAAATCACACTCCTATTTTGTTCTCTTCCTTAATTTAATCCCGACACACATCTTTAGAAGGTAAGTAATGTTTGTCTGTAATGGGTTTGTGGTCAGCGGTCAGCTGATTCTGTGCGTCTGGCAGGTGACCATCACCATTCTCGATGAGAACGACAACAGTCCGGAGTTTGACATCACGTCCGATTTGTCAGTGAACGTTCCGGAAGACACGGCCGTCGGTCAGAGAGTGGCAGTGGTGCGAGCGCGGGACAGGGATGCTGGGAATAATGGACTGGTGAGAAACACTCAAGTGCACGTAATCTATGAAAAAGAAGGATCATTTTGAGGATGGGTGGAAAGATGGATGAGTAAATAGCTGAATTTGAACACAGATGAATGGATGGACAGACAGACATGATGTATGTATGCTACTTTCAAATTCTAATTTTATTTGTCACATACAAATTATACGTGGTACAACATGTTTTTTTGATCGTTCCAGCATTAAACGTGGGGATGGGGGAGATACAACAAAATGTGCAATACAATACAGGGGAAATACAATGAAAAAAATAAGACAATAAAACGAGATAAAAAGCTACAAATGTTATTCCAAATGTGCAAAGGGGAATACAATAAAAGATAAAGAATCAAAATACGATAAAAACAAGGTTAAAAGATGAAATATGAATAAAAATACAAATACAAATACAAAATTTCCAAGATAAAAAATACAGTTAAATAACGTAGAAGTGAGTGAAATACAAAAATGTACAAACAGTGACTCTAGAAAGTTTTAAAGTGTCTAGTTTAAGGTGTCTAAAGTGTCTAAAAAGTGACCGGTTAAAGTTAGAGTGTCCAGTAGCCAGATGGAAGTGGACAGTGCCGTGGTGATTAAAGTGCAGAGTCAGCGTGATAGAGAGTGGCGTTCCCCTGGGGTTAATTCTGGGCCAAACTTTGTTCCATATCTACCTACTTCCTCTTCTCCAGATCATCGACAAACATGTTGTTTTGTTCCACTGCCATGGAACAGCTCTATGTCCGACTCAATTCTTCTCCTGCAAACAGCATCTCAACTCTTTCTTCCTGTCTTGATGAAATTAGGATTTGGATGTCAGCAAGCTTCCTCTGCGAACTTAATAGCGAGAAAACGGAAGCTCTCATTATTGGCACACAAAACCAGTGACGCTCCTGCTCAATTTCATGTTTCAGTTCCTCAGCCATAATCGACCTATCCAAATCTGTCAACAATCTTTCTTTCTGACAGACAGACAGACAGACAGGTAGATAGACAGGGAGGTAGGTAGAAAGAAAGAAAGATATATAGACAGACAGACAGACAGGCAGGCAGGTAGATAGACAGGGAGGTAGGTAGAAAGAAAGAAAGAAAGAAAGAAAGAAAGAAAGAAAGAAAGATAGACAGTCAGACAGACAGACAGACAGACAGACAGACAGACAGACAGATAGATAGATAGACAGGTAGACAGATAGACAGACATACAGATAGACAGATATGCAGATAGATAGAGAGACAGACAGACAGACAGACAGACAGACAGACAGACAGACAGATAGACAGATAGATAGATAGATAGATAGATAGATAGATAGATAGATAGATAGATAGATAGATAGATAGATAGACAGACAGGTAGATAGATAGATAGATAGATAGATAGATAGATAGATAGATAGATAGATAGATAGATAGATAGATAGATAGATAGATAGATAGATAGATAGATAGATAGATAGATAGATAGATAGATAGATAGACAGACAGGTAGATAGATAGATAGATAGACAGACAGGTAGATAGACAGGCAGGTAGGTAGAAAGAAAGAAAGAAAGAAAGAAAGAAAGAAAGAAAGAAAGAAAGAAAAATGTACATATATAGACAGACAGACAGAGATAGATAGATAGATAGATAGATAGACAGACAGACAGACAGACAGACAGACAGACAGACAGACAGACAGACAGACAGACAGATAGATAGATAGACAGAGAAAGATAGACAGATAATGATTAAAACTGGTTATTTGCTGTGAACTTGTTTTTCTTCTCATTAGGTGAATTTCACCCTGGCTGCAGGAAACATGCAGGACGTGTTCAAAATCAACACGGTTAACAACACGTACGGGGAGATTTACGTCAACACTCGTCTGGACCGGGAGTCCGTCGACCGTTACCTGCTCAAGGCGAGTTTGGATTGTCGCTGATATTGCGTTCGAATTTAGATCTTCAGATCGTATCGTCTTCATGACTTTCAGGAAAATGAGCTGTTGGTTTTGCTAACCGGTGTTTCCTCGTGAGTTGCTTTGCATAACCGACGGTGGTTTTGTTTGTCAGGTTCGGGCCCTGGACAACGGTTCTCCTCCGAGGTTCACTGATCTCTCGCTCACGGTGAACATCATGGACGTCAACGACAACCCGCCCGTGCTGCAGAGCCCCCGCGGTTACAACGTCAGCGTCAATGAGGTCAGAGCTGCAGGCCGTGATGTCATACACTGCCACCTGCCTGTGTACGAAGACAGTTCACAGATTGGCTCATTTGTGTTTTGAAGCTTAACTCGTTTAGCATTTTAGCAGTTAGCATTTTTAATTTCTCAACAAAAAAAAAAAAACCCTGAATTACAATAATCGTTAGAAATAGAACAAACGTAAATGACTTTGTCTCGTTGGTTGTGAACTGAATTGTTTGTGAACTGATTTGATTGTGAAAAACTCTTAAAAATAATTCTTAAATAATTATATAAAAAATAATTATTGAATAATTTATAACAAGCTAATGTGCATATGTGTAATGCATTTTACATTTTCTAAATGTAAGTGTATTAATGAACATAAAATATTAATATTACTTTGTACTTTACATAGAGCCTAACTAATTTGCATATACGTTTTAAAATGTAAACTAAAATGTAAATGTTATTTAATACAAAAATAAATACAAAAATTGTTACAAATTAAAAAAAAAATGTAAACGATTTTGTCACTTTGTGCTTGCTAGCAGAACTGTATATGAATAGTATCAACCACTGTATATCAAATTAGAACTGAGCTCATTTGCATATGCAAAATAATTTTTACATTTTTTAAAAACTAGGGCACAAATTTGAATAAAAACATAAATGTAAACAACTTTCTCAATGTGTGATTGTAAACAAGTTTTTTTTTTTATCACCGAAGATCCCTTGTCGACCCCTGAGTATGTCACGTCACAATATAAATCTTTAAATTATCTTATATATGTTATATATATATATATATATTATATGTTTATATGTTGGTTTTGAATAAATGGTGGACACCTACAGTAGGTTTATCAAGCTGTCTTTGCGTGTTTCAGAACGTAGGTGGCGGTACGTCGGTTCTGCGCGTGGTAGCGACAGACAGAGACATCGGGCCCAACGCCATGCTGTCCTATTACATCACGGGCGGGAACCAGGACCTGACCTTCAGGATGGACCGCATGACGGGCGAGATCGTGACCAGACCCTCGCCCCCCGACAGAGAGAAGACGCAGCAGTACGTGCTGAGCGTCGCCGTGGAGGACGAGGGCACGCCGTCACTCTCCGTAAGCGTCTCCACGTCTCTATCAGGCCGCGTAGATCTGTGTGTTTTCACGCCTTCACCAACCCAACGGCAAAAACAGGAAACCGCAACACGGCTTATTTTTGAAACAGGAAGTTGCACTTTAAAAGCTCGCTCTGAACCTGCGCGGCCTGAATGTCACGCTGTGAAGTTTCTAGATCCTCTACTCGCACTTTCGTACCGGTTTTTACGATTAAAAACAAGGTCTCGGCGACGTTCACGTAAAAGCTTTTTATTGAACAGAAAAACAAAACAAGCAGAGTCATTCCGTCCTTTCCGGAAGTTCTGCACCGTTGCATTATTCGCCGCTGGAGCTACACACAGTGCGGCTTTTTACGTCAAACGTGGCGAATGAATCGGCAGATTTACAAAGCAGATTCCATATATTAAAAAGTTCCTTTTCGAATACAGAACCACACTGAGATGTTTGAGGCGTCGCCCTAGCCCTGAATCAGCCAATGGCGGCGCTCAGATTCCGACGTTAATCCGAGGTCAAGCGAAAAGTCCAGGCGGCGCTTGTGAGTACCAACTAGTGATGCGATGAGGAGAGCGTGAGGTATTGGCACCTGGGTGGGCCGGATGGAGGACCACCGGGGTTTCAGTGGAAGGTTTTAAGTGCAGACGACGCCACAGCGATGAGGATTCATCAGAAATGTGCAAAAGTTCAGCTTTGCGGAATCAATGTGTCGCCTCCGTGGCTTCACTTCCCGTGTAACGTGACGACATCCCTGTGAAAGCCACAGATGTGCTGAGGACTGTGCAGACGAGGGTCTCCAGGGTCTCGGCCAGACCATGTGACTCTCACTCCCGAGCAGATTCACTGATGGGGTCTGAGGAGCAATGGAGGCTTGTGATTAGTTGCTTTGTCCGTCATAGGAGCTTTTTACTTTATAAGTATGAATAATTACATTTTATTTTATAATTTATTTTATAAACATTATTATATAATGTTTTTATTTTTGCTTAACTAAAATAGTAGAGTATTTAACTACTGCATATACAATTACATATACATATACAATATGTGCTTGATTTAAATATTATGTATAGAAGTCAAGCACATATACATATACTATCATATATATATACTAAACATATATAATTTATTAATACAGAAATAAATAAAATATGTATGCGTATATATAAATACATTATCTGGGACTATTTTCCTTATTTTAATTTATAACACATAGAAATTATATATTGTACAGAAACAAAAACGTATATAATAACTTGTATTTGTAATACTATTTTATTAATATTTTTTCTCATATATTTTTATAAAGTTTATTATATAATATAGCATAATACGTTTTAATTACATGTGCAAGTAATTAAAAAAAAAAAAATATATATATATATATTTTATCATAGAAAAAATAACTATAAAATATCTAAACTTACTTCAATCTAGTTAGTTTAAATGTCCAAATATACAAAAAATAATCCCTACAAAACACCCAGATCCTGTTATCTGTCTTCAATATTTAAACACTGCAATTTTACAATGAATGTATAATAGCTTCAAAGAATTGCAAAAGCTTCTAGAAGTGAGGGAAGTTTCCCTGTGCTAATGATCTGTGTGAAATGAGACACACAAACACACACACACACACACACACACACACACACACACACACACACACACACACAGTTTCCCCGAATCCAAAATTGCAGAATTGGCTGTTGTGAAATGAGGGAGAAAAAGGGGAAATCAACATTTCGGTATTTCCACTATGTTAAAGGTTAAAGAAGCGATAGAGCGGCGTGTATGCATGCGGACGAAAGCGAGACAACCGCGTTTCATCTGCCAGCAAATTTGCATGTGTTTGTTTGTGACGTGCGTCGATCGGTGTGGCCACTTCCTGTGTCTGCCGCGACCTCGCCGAGGAAAAAATGCTGAAAATGTCTGAGCGCTTGTGTAACAGCAGATGTTCCTCTGGCGTCACTTACTCACCCGGCATGGAGAAGAAGAGTTCTCCTTGTATGTTGGGGGAGAAGGGACTCTCGGGGTCCGACAGGAGATGGCGTCCTGATTCAGACGGCTGGCGTGTGAGCAGAGAGAGAGCTCGAGCTTTAGGAGACTCGCACGTAAACACCGGGTTTTCATGACCGTGAGACTCACTACAGCCGGAGAAAAACAGATCATATAGTCAATATCCTTCTTCTGAAGTGCTGTTTTACAATGATCTCATCTGAAATCATTTACATAAACACACACGCACATACGCGGTTAATATAATAAAATATAATTTAATATAATATAATTTGTAATAAATATACTGTAATATTATAATATATAATACAATAAAGTATAATATAGTATAATATAATACATTTTGTATTACTAAAGTTTATACAATGTATACCTTCATTTGTTCTTTTTATGAATATGAACTTTAATAGAAACAGTGGGACATACACGTGTAAGTAGCTTTTTTTACGACAATGCACTTTCTGAAGCGTAAATACTCAATTAAACAATGATAAATAAGTATTATAACATATTACTTAATGATATTAAAATACTCAATTACTCATATATTAAATACTTAAAAACTAACATTATTTTGTACAAATAAGAACTTTTTTTTACAGTTAAGGACAAAATAATTGGTTCCACCATCATAGTTAGATCTTTTTTTTGCTCTGTGTGGCTTTGAAAAAAAAACTAAAATTTTTGACTTGAAAAAATATAATTTTGAAAGGGGGCAAATAATTTTGTCCTCAACTGTATAACATAAGAAATTAGAAAAACAAATCCCAAAGAAAAACAGTAAAACGATGGTAATTATATATTGCTGAATGTATGGTTCAAGTAACATTGGTTCAAATATTGGTTACGAGAGTTAACTATAAAACGCGCCTTAAAAATGCACTGAACCTGTTTTATTTGTACTTTCCGGCATCAATGCTCAATAAGTCATCTTATCAGTAATAGATCAAACCACATTCTGAATGCCGGTGTAACAATAAGACGTGTGTTCGTCCACGGTGGGAACTCACCTGTCCATGCGGACCAGCTCGTGCGCACCTGTGCAACAAAACAGGAAGAGGAAATGGAGTCGGATGAGAAAGGAAATGCGGCCTCTTCCAAACAATCATGTACTGTACCGCAGCGCGCGCGCGTGTGTGTGTGTGTGTGTGTGTGCTCACGTCTGCTGGTCTCCACGGTCCGTCTCTGTCTGTAAACCATCATCAGTATGAGCGGCAGACACAGGATGAAAGCCACACTTGCCGCTATGGCGAAACCTTCAGCTAATGAGTCTGAAAAACAATGCACGTGTTGTTCATTTCTGTATTTTGCTTTAAACACACACAAATGTACAGAGAAGAGAATGTTACAGTAAAACACACACGCTACTTGATCTTAGCATGATGGTTCCTAAAGGTCCCAGTGTGTGTGTGTGTGTGTGTGTGTGTGTGTGTGTGTGTTTTCTATAAGAGATAGACGGAAAAATGGACTGGATGAAAGTGTGAACAATGGAGGGATGGATGGCTGAATGAATAGATAGATAGATAGATGGATGGATGGATGGATGGACAGACAAATACAAATAGATTTATTGGTGGAGAGACTGAGAGACAGATGGATACAGAGATACGTAGATGGATGCATGAACGGATAGACAGAGATGGTAAATGGATGGATGGATGCATGGATTGGCGGACAGATGGTAGACACACAGATAGATAGAGACAGACAAACAGGCGAATAGATAGACAGACAGGCAGACACGGATGAACAGACAAATGGACATGCAGATAGATAGATGGTTAGTCAGACAGGAGGATGGATGAATGGATGGATAATGACTAGATGGATGGATGGGTGGTTGGATGGATGGATGGACGGAGGGACCGATAGATGGATAGATAGATAGATAGATGGATGGATGGATGGATGGATGGATGGATGGATGGATGGATGGATGGATGGGTAGTCAGACAGGATGGATGAATGAACAGATAATGACTGGATGGATGGACGGATGGACAAACCGATAGATAGATGGGTAGTCAGACGGGAGGATGGATGAATGGATGGATGGAAGGACGGACGGACGGACAGACCAATAGTTAGATAGATGGGTAGTCAGACAGGAGAATGGATGGATGGATGGAGAGACAAACAGACCAATAGATAGACAGACACGGATGAACACAAATAGATAGACAGATAGATAGACAGACAGACAGACAGATAGACAGACAGACAGACAGACAGACAGATAGATAGATTTAGATAGACCGATAGATGGACAGACAGACTATTGACAGATGGATGGATGAACATACAGACACAGAAAGATATATTATTGTATAGACAGACACATGGATGGCTAGACAGACTGACAGACAGATGGATAGACAGACTAAGATGATAGATAAGTGGAGAGATGTTTGTACCAGCAGGGGGATTCTGGGACCACTTGACACAGGCGCGGCTGCTGTTGTGAGTCTGTGCTGTTGGAGACATCAGAGGTTACACCTGCGAGTAGATTACTCGAGTAATTACAGGTGGTAATTACTCACTGGTGACGGTCAGCAGGATGTAGCTGTGCGACTCTTTCTCCACCCGGTGCTGGTGGATGTCCCGCAGGAGGCAGCAGTATCGCCCCTGGTCGCTGTGCTTCAGGTGGTGTAAGGTGATGGTGAGGAGCTGATCGGTGGTCCCGTAGGCCACGCCCGTAGAGTGGTTGGTGCTGGTGGTCCCGCGCGGGTGGAGGCCCCTG
>MU204399.1:150805-155174 GCA_017309775.1 Paedocypris sp. Pulau Singkep | reverse complement strand
CTCTCTCTCTCTCTCTCTCTCTCTCTCTCTCTCTCTCTCTCTCTCTCTCTCTCTCTCTCTCTCTCTCTCTCTCTCTCTCTTTCTCTCTCTCTCTCTGTGTACACCCTTGTACACACACGTGTTTGGATGAAAATATATTTTGATCAAATTAACAGTTCAAAATCAGTTATTCAGTCATTAGTTTTCTTAATTTCTAAATGATTAAAAAAATTGTTCGTGTATACATTTATAAATAATCACGTATATATATTGGCCCCTGTGGAATTATTATTATTATTATTATTATTATTATTATATAATTTTTTGAATCCTAATTAAACAGTGTTGTTGCAGTCCAGGAACATTATTACAAATGAGTTGCATTGCCATGAAATATCTTGATCTCATTTATTTGATGTTGTTTTGTTTCCTCAGACGTCCACCACGGTCTGGGTGCGTATAATCGATGAAAACGACAACGCCCCAGAGTTTTCCGAAGAGGAGTATGTGACCGAGCTCAGGGAAGGGCCCAACACAGTAGGTGCCGTCATCGCCAAGGTCACCGCCATCGACCCCGACGAGGGGCTCAACGGGACCATCCGCTACGCCATTTACAAAGGGAACGTGGCCCAGACGTTCCAGATCAATGATGTAACGGTGAGTCAAGGCTCCATCCAGACATATTGAGCTGAGAGATTTGTATTTCTGTAGGTGTTCACTTAGTAGTGCACTTAAAATAGTGTGGTGGTATCATTTAATCGTTCTCTTGAGTAGATTACGAAGTTGTTTTTGTGTGTTTCCAGGGTCAGATCGTTGCCGTGAAAGAGCTGGATTATGAGATCAGCAATGGTCACTATGTTCTGATAGTGACGGCCACAGATCAGTGTCCGAATCCTCAGTTCAGACTCACTTCCAGCACCAATGTGAGTTCTTTGCCTCGTCCTTCCTAAATCAGACAGTGTTTATTTTGACTAAGATTTTTAATTTAGTTTTAGTCATAGTCTTTTGACAAATTCAGTTTTGTTTTAGTCCAATTTAGTCATCTTAATTTTAGTTTTAGTCTAATTTTAGTTGACTAACAACAACATTTTAGCCGACTAAATTAAAGTATAGATTTAGTCAACGAAAATGTAGGTGCTATATATTCTAAATATTTACTAAAGTTGCTATGTCTAAGAAATCTGAATACGAAGTTACCTATGAACATATAAAACATTTACAGAGATCTTACTTATTTTTCTTGAACTTAATTTTATGAACTGTATTTTCATAAATGAAACCTCATCAAAGAGAAAACTGAATACAGTAAAATAAAATGAGTTATAGTTCAAATCTGCAGATGGCGCTTCGGGTGTGTTTTATTTTTGCCCGTGATTGTTGCTTTACACACGGCGTACAGATAGTTTTTTAAGGTCGTGTGGAATGTAAAATGAATCCATATATCTGACTGTTTTTTCCTGCCGGGAGAAAACATCTTTGAAGAGCTCGCCTCTATAACTGCCCACCTTTCTCCACAAGCTCGGATTTTGATTGAAATGAAAGACATTTTTTTTTTTCAATTCTATTCGTTGACAATAAATGTAGTTATAGTTTTCATCCTAAGCGGGAGTTTTTATATAGTTCCCGTTTCATTTTCTTCAAGGAAAAAGTGTCGTTGACAAAGGCGATGACGAAAATATTCAACGAAATTAACACTGCAATCAGATTGTTCCGTCATGGCTGTTCTTGTCACGCAGGTGCTGGTCAATGTAGTGGACGTGAACGATAACGTACCAATCTTCCCGCGTCCATTCGAGGGGCCGTTTGAGATCACAGAGGGCCAACCAGGGCCCCGGGTCTGGACCGTGAAAGCCACAGATGCCGATTCGGGATCCAATGGGAAAGTGGAGTACAGCATCACTGGAGGGGATCTGAAAAGTGTGTGTGTGCGATATCTTGTGTTCGCTCAAACATTTCTGCTCATCTCCGCTTTGCGCACGTCTTTTTTCCAGACGAGTTTGTGATTTCATCAGTTGAGGGCGAGCTGAGAGTGAGGAGGGACGTGGAGCTTGACCGAGAAGCCATTGCCCATTACAACATCACCATTACTGCCAAAGATCTTGGAAGCCCGGCGCTCAACAGCACGGTACCGTCATAAACACATGCTATGACTTACATCATTTAGAAGTTTGGCAGCCCGTTATTACGTAGTACGCTACGTAATACTGATTTGCTGATCAGCTGTGTGTTACATCCAGTTATTGTTGTCCTGATGATTATGTCCTGAATTATGTGTGCCATGTTTGTGACACATGGGTATTTTAAATGTCTTGCGTCGTGACTAGTGTGTTTGGCGAGTAATGTGTGTCGTGAATGATGTGTGTCGTGAATGATGCATGTTGTGAATGGTGTGTGCTGCAAATGATGTGTCGTGAATGATGCGTGTCGTTAATGACGTGTTACAAACAATTTATGTCACAAAGGAAATGTAGCGCAAATTATGTGTATTGTGAATGATGTGTGTTTTGCGGATATTGTGTTTTGGCGGATGATGTGTTATGCATGATGTGTTTAGTGAGTAATGTGTGTCGTTAATGACATGTTACAAACAATGAATGTCACAAATGAAATGTAGCGCAATTATGCATAGTGTGAATGGTGTGTGTTGCGAATATTGTGTTTTGGCGGGGGATGTGTGTCGTGAATGATGTGTGTTGTGAATGATGTGTGTCGCAAATGAGGTATCGTGAATGATGTGTGTTATGAATGACGTGTCACAAATAATGAGTGACAAATGACGTATGAATGTTGTGTCGGGAATGATGTGTCATGAATGATGTGTGTCATGAATGACATGCATTTCGAATCACGTGACGCATTTGACATGTTACACAAATGAAGTGTATTGTGAATGACGTGTGCTACAAATGATATGTGTCACAAATGAAATGTTACACAAATGAAATGTGTCTCACACTATGCGTAGTGTGAATGATGTGTCATGATCGATGTGTGTCATGAATAATGTGTCGTGAATGACACGAGTTTCAAATCATGTGTCACAGTTGACATGTTACACAAATGAAGTGTATTGTGAATGGTGTGTGTCGCAAATGACTTGTCTTGAAGGTCGTGGCACAAATAATGAGTGGCAAATTACACATTTAGTGAATGATGTATGTCATGATTCATGAATGAGTGTTGTAAATGATGAGTGTCAGCAACAACGTGTAACAAACAAACTGTGTTGTGTGTTGTGAATGATTTTTTTCCAAACAACCTGAAAGTTCAGTCTTTTTTTAACAGTTTAAATTTCATGTGTTCCGAAAACTTCTCGTGTGTTTTATGGAAAAAAACAAACCACTATTTGAAATACACAATTAATACCTTCTCTTTTGTGTCATAAAGTTCACAAAATCTAATTGTACGTTTGATTGCGCAGGTGGTCGTGGGCATTCAGGTGCTGGACATCAACGACAACGACCCGGTTCTAATCAACTTGCCGTACAACACCAGCGTGAGCGAGGGAGCGCAGATCTACACCTCCGTCGCTCAGGTGCGAGCGTACGACACGGACAGCGGCCGCAACGCTCTGCTGACCTACAACATCACCGCCGGCAACACCGATGGAGCTTTCTACATCAACGAGACGGTGAGAAGCCAGCGGCCATTTTTAAAGAGAACGTCCTAGTGAGGTAATAAACATCTGCTGGCAGTCGGGCGTGGTTCAGGTGAGCAGGCCGCTGGACCGAGAGAGAGTGGCGGAGTACAGCCTCACCATCACCGTCAAGGACAACCCGGACAACCCTCGCATCGCCCGCAGGGTAAACTCACAACTCTCTGATTTTTTTCCTTCGAGTTTTGTTCGAAACTTTGAGTTCGTTATGTCTCTCCTTCGGTTTGAATCTGATGTTTTAACGGATATTTATTCCAACAATTGTTCTAAATCTTTATGTTTAAATGTCGAAAGAACTATGAACAGACACCGTTCGTAATACATATACTGTTTAATTAACTTTTTTAGTGGGATGTTTTCAGTTAATAACAAACATATATAACATTCAAAATAATAAACAAATAAATAAATTGGCTAAAATATACCATAGCTCACAGTGACATAACTTGGCAAAAAAACAGTTAACGCAATGAACACATCTCTCTCTCTCTCTCTCACACACACACACTCACACACACACACACACACACACACACACACACACTGAAGGATTTAATTATGCTTCTAAACTTTAAAACTATAACAAATAATTGTAAACTCTAAAAGGTGAAATATGTGTGCTACCACTGAGTGATATTTAAATTAACTCCCTCATCAGATGTCATAAGATGGCATTGGGCAACGTCTTGATTGTGACATTTTGTTGTCACATATACGCACCAGATGGAGAGTCGC
>MU204399.1:120805-145805 GCA_017309775.1 Paedocypris sp. Pulau Singkep | reverse complement strand
GAAAATACAGAGTAGCAAAATGTGTCGCCGCGAAAATGTCGTCCCCAGTTCCGAAATATTATGCGAAAGGAGCATGTCTTTTGAGAGTTCAGACGTGTATAAAAAAGTTTTTAAATTTTCATTATACACATAAAATAAACAAAAAAACAACAAAAACACTAGTTAGTTTCAAAAATCTTGCTTCCCCAGTAAAATAGGCTTGTATTCTTCCAGAATGACGATTGTTTTTTTTTCTCTGTTTCGCCATCTTGAAATGACATTGTGCAAATCCCTGAGATTTCAGTAATCTTTTGTTTCATAAAATAAATTCAGAATTTCCGTGTATCATTAAATACTCTGTACTTTTATATACACCCCCTAAGGGGCAAACTAAACAACTGCTATGTGACATGTTTATTACATTTACGACCAATATTTTATCATTCACAAAACAATAAAATTGTCTAAATTACAAAGTCATGGCACAAATCAGATGGATCGCATGTAAAATGCGGATCAGCTAACAAATTTTTATCCGAACAAAACTGCTCCCGGCACGGATTCATTTCATAAGTCGGGGTACCACTCTATATATGTATAGTTATATATGTACAGTACACATATATACAATCGACTCCTGTTTATTGGGACACATCGGGACATAACCATTTTCTTCCAATAAAGCGGCACAAATTTACGTTATGACATATTGTTTTGGAAACTTCCGAAAAAAGCGGCTGCCCCCTTTAATATATAATGTATTTGCTAGTTGGTAGGTAGATACATGACTAGCACAAATATGTACGTTACACGTGATATTTTGAAGAATATGAAAAGATTTTTTGTTTTTTGAGTCCTTCGCAGTTGACCCCAAACTTGGCATTCACAGGTAAAATTGTGGCTAACCGGACGGTGGATTACGAGCAAGTGCAGTGGCTGAACTTCACGGTGCGCGCTCAGGACCACGGCACGCCACCGCGCTTCACCGAACTTCCTGTCTACTTGCAGATTGTAGACATTAATGACAACAACCCAGTCTTCAAGCAGCCTTTATACCAGGTGCCGTGTCACTGCTGAACCCCTGGGGTGCTCCACGTGAGCTGATTCCTGATTTTGACGTTTGCAGAAGTCTATATTTGAGAATGCTGCTCTCGGGACCATTATCGTCAGCGTCAGCGCTACGGATGCCGACTCGGGCCTGTTTGCTGTGATTGAGTACGGCCTGGTGGACGGAGAGGGAAAGTTTGGTATCACACCCACCACGGTGAGAATGTGGGACTTTTCAAGTTATTTTTTTTTTACAATACTGTATTTACGTGAATAAACGCACCCCTTTATTTCAAATCAATTAAAAAACTTCCAAAACGTGGAAGGTATATACGTATATGTGAATATTTCAAATATAAACCCACATCTAAAAATTTTCAAGGAAGGAGCAATCACATAAAAATGAATACACATTGTCTTTCTCTGCATTGTGTCCTCTATTTATTCTTTAAATATTAGTTCCGGAGGCAGACATTTACTGTATTCTATTCTATTATTGGCTCAATCATGAACTTGAACTTGAACAGAAATAAAGAAGCATTAGCCACACAACGACACTTGGCAGTGGCTAAATAACACTGGTAGAAATACAAAAGGCTAAATACAATAATTAACAAGACAAAAATGACAAACCAAATAGCAGGCGTAGATCAGCGCTAACAACTGGAAAATAAAGTCCATACTATGGCAGGTGAAAGGCTCAGAGACAAAAGTGTAAAAAATGAAGAACACAGGAAAGGAGTCAAAACCAGAGAACCAACACAATCAAAACGCTCGGCCTGCTGCACAGGGCAAAACAATACTTCACAGCGATGATAACTGTGAAGCGTCTGATAAAGACCGACTAATTGGCTGCAGCTGTAGCGCGCTGATTATTAATTGTAATATTTAATACATTTAATTATTACTATTATTGTTACAAAAAAGGAGTATTTTAAGAGAAGTATTTAGCCGGAATGTTTTTTGTTTGGTGCCTGGGTAAAGATGGCGATTTTGTTTTTGCAATTGGTGGATATCTTGGTTATCTTTTGTCATCAGGGCGACATCTACATCCTCTCTGCCCTGGACCGAGAGGCTAAAGACCGCTACACCCTCACAGCCTTCGCCCGGGACAATCCTGGAGGAAGCCCCAACAATCGCAGGGAAAACTCGGTTCAGGTGAAACTGAATGTTTGGGGGACCAGGGATCGTCGTATACCTAATGTTGCGAAACAAAAATAATATTTGCACGCAAATCTATAGAAACCTATATCGGTGGATCTCATTAACATACTAACTCTAGCAAACAATCCCGTTTCAAACTTTCACCGGTTGGGAAACCGTCATTTAAATAACCGGTTGTACAAGCTGAAAAGCACACGGTCATTTACTCATGAAAGAAAATCTGCTAAAATGTAAAAGTGCCATGCAACTTTCATTTGCTTGTTGCTCTTCTACGGATGTAAAGAGTGAATAGACTGTGGAAATGAGGTTTCATAAGTGCGAGCGAGAGGCCCGAACTTCCTCTTTCAGACTCAGATTGTCTGAGGAAGTGTGGAGGTAAAAACACAAGTTCATCGGAATCTGCTCAGCTGTAGCAGATCTCTGGTTTCACACCTTCAAGTTTTCAGTGTTAAAATCACCTTTATAAAAACGAATTATATAAATACTGATATAAATACTAAGCATGAGCAAATACGTACATGCTATTTTTCCACCATTAGAATGAAATAAATGTTTTCCTCAAAACTAGTAAAGATGTATTTTTTTTGTACTAATTGTTTAGATTGTATTTTTGTACTAGGATTGTACTAGAGCAATAAAACATGTATGTTTTTTATCTTGCCCACAAATATATTTCTTATTACTATTCATATTTCTCCATTAATATTTCCACAAAATATATGTATTTTAATTCTATATGTTGTTGCAAAATTGAGTTTTATAGTCAGTTTCACTATTAGCTGCCGGAGAGACTTTTGTGTTCCAGTTCCAGTTCCAGTTTCTCTGTTGTGATACATTTCATAAGTGTGATTTAAAAAAAAAAATAATAACTTCACACAAAATTTAAATTCAATGCAAATCTAGCGGCTAGTTTTTCATAGTAACTCGGGAAAAGGGGACAAAATGTCTTTGGTGAACACTACTTCCTTGTCTTCAGGTCCAGCTCACTGTGATGGATGTTAATGACTTCCGCCCGAGCTTCTCTGAGAAAGTCTTCAGTACCAGCGTGTTTGAGAACGAACCGGTTGGGACGTCAGTGATCACGATGAAGGCCATTGACCTTGATGAAGGGG
Organism: Paedocypris sp. Pulau Singkep; assembly: GCA_017309775.1. Classification (NCBI taxonomy): domain Eukaryota; kingdom Metazoa; phylum Chordata; class Actinopteri; order Cypriniformes; genus Paedocypris; species Paedocypris sp. Pulau Singkep. The sequence continues at coordinate 142,503 of MU204399.1, read as the reverse complement.
AGAATGCGTTACTAACCTACAGCTTCAAGGGTCCTGGAGCAGGTATGAACCTTACAGAAGATGAATGGATGGATGGATGGATGGATGGATGGATGGGCGGGCTGGCGAACAGAAAGAAGGATGAATGGGTGGATGGATGGATGGGTGGGTGGGTGGATGGAAGGATGGATAGAATGAAAGAAAGAAAGAAAGAAAGATGAATGGATGGATGGAAGAATGGGTAGACAGACGGACAGATAAGGAGACAAACATTTGGTATTTATTAATTGAAGACAGACAGACAGATATACAGATAGAACAGATTATAGATTCTAGAAGAAAATAAAAAACAAAATGAGTAAAAAACACTTAAATCAAGTGAATTTATCTGCTAGTGGGGTGAGAAAATGTTACAGTTTAAAGCAAGATCTATTTTCTTAAAATGAGCAAATGAATCCTTTTCTCCTAATTCTAAGATAGTTAATTTATCTTGCCTGATAAAAACGAGATTTATTGTGTTATTTCAATATCTTCTGGCTTGTCAAGAATTGATTTTTTTTGCAGTGTAGATAGATAGATAGATAGATAGATAGATAGATAGATAGATAGATAGATAGATAGATAGATAGATAGATAGATAGATAGATAGATAGATAGATAGATAGATAGATAGATAGATAGATAGATAGATAGATAGATAGATAGATCGGTATTTATTAATTTGTCATTTCTTGATTTCTCTGTGTTGCAGATGCCTTTTCTCTGGATCCAGACAGCGGTTTGATTCGCTCGCTGCGTCTTCTGCAGAGCTTCGAGAGGTTCAATCTGACGGTGGTGGCGACGGATCACGGCAAACCGCCGCTGTGGGGAACAGCTAGTCTGCAGATCACTGTCATAGACGTCAACGACAACAGACCCGTCTTCGTGCGACCCGCCAATGGCACCATCATGCACATCCTGGAGGTGTGTAGCTCCTCACAGTAGTGGAGATGGAGAGACAACTTAGATGTGATGGGTGTGACGGGAATTTTTCTTATTTTTCCTCTTCGTTGACTTTTTATCTAACTCAAAAGTTATGGTTGAGCAAACTGTATTTTACGTTTTTTTTTTTACTTTACAGAACCCATAATCCAGTCTGCTATTTGAACTCAAAGTCGTTTATTTGTAAATGCGTATTTTTAAGGACACTATAATTTCACATGAAACTGGTTTAGTTTTGATAGGCCAAAAAAACATGGACCAGTTTGCATTTGGTTCAGTGAATATGGGATTAATGGATCAAAAATATAAGTGCTGTCAAACGATTAATTTTTTCAAACTAGTTAATCGCTTCCCCAACCAAATTAATCGCAATTAATCGGAACCCGGAACCCAGAAGTAAAAAAAAAACTGAGTAACGGCATTAATAAAATTTGTTGCGATATACGAATTACATTAATCGCACACGTTAACGCGTTAACTTTGACAGCCCTAGTTTTTATATATAAAAACTTGATAGTGGAGCTACACTTTCAGCCAATCAAAATTGTAATAAAATTCTGTACAATTTCAAGAAGTCGTGAAGACTTAGTAATCACGAATCAAAATCATAGGGACCTTGTTTCTAGCATGTTGTTATCTGAAAAACGTCTCTTCTGGTTGCAGGAACAGCCTCCTGGGCTGGTGGTGTATGAAGTGTTTGCCACCGACCAGGATGAAGGGGTGAATGGAGAGGTGCGCTACAGTTTTCTGCAGACCGGCGCTGGAAACCGAGACTGGGAGAACTTCCGCATCGACGCAATCACAGGAGTGATCACCACGGCCGTGAAGCTGGACCGAGAGAAGCAAGCGCTTTACAGCGTCAGTCTTTTCTCCTCTTCTGCTTGTCTTTCACTGAACGGGCCGCGTGAGATGTTCTGTCTGTTCCTGCAGCTGGTTGTGGTGGCGTATGACCTCGGGCAGCCGGTTCCGTACGAGACCATGCAGCCGCTGCAGGTGGCGCTGTCTGACATCGACGACAACGAACCCGTCTTTCTTAAACCACCGGTAATGTTTTTATTGCTTTAGAGACAATTAGTGATGAGATCAAGATGATTTTATCAATGGATGTAGAGCAGAATTAATATGGAATTAAATGAGTGAAACATTAAACAAACACTTAAACGGATTGATTGATTGATTGATTGAGGAATGGATGTAGCAATTGATGATGAAATAAATTATTTGGACGGATGGGTGGATGGATTTATGGATGGATAGATGGATAGATAGATAGATTGATAGATTGGTAGATGGATGGATAGATAGATAGATAGATAGATAGATAGATAGATAGATAGATAGATAGATAGATAGATAGATAGATAGATAGATAGATAGATAGATAGATAGATAGATAGATAGATAGATAGATAGATAGATAGATAGAGGGATTGTGGGATTGAAAGTTAATATATTGAAAATATTGATGGATGGATTGTAGAATGGATGGATGTACCAACAAATATATGGATCGATATACAGATGGAGGGATTTATGGATGGATGTAGAAAAAGATGAATGGATTGCCTGACAGATATCTGGATGGATGGATAGCTGAATGAATAGATGGTAGGATGGCTGGGCGGATGGATGCATGAAATGATGGGTGGAAGGTATTTGTTGAGAAATTTATGGATGGATAGAAAGATGGATGGAAGTTATTTGTTGGTTGATGGATGGATGAATAAATAGATGGATGGATGAAAAGTATTGGTGAAGATGGACAGACAGACTGACAGAAGGATGGCTGGATGAACAAATTGATGGAACGATGATGAAGAGTCAGATGGATGGATGGATGGATGGATCAGATGGAGACTGATGTGTGCAGTTAGATCTTTTTTCTCATTTAACATGGGTTTTGTGTGTGTGTGTCTGTTGACAGAGAGGAAGTTTGCCGTATCAGTCTCTGTCGATACTCGAGCACTCGCCTCCCGGGACGATCGTGGGCAACGTGACGGGCGCGGTGGACGCAGACGAGGGTTCTAACGCTATAGTCTACTACTTCATCGCAGGTGATGCCATGTGAAAAGCATCCTCACGTAGAGTAAACACACACTCACCTGTGGCTCAATTACCACAGCGTTTGTCTTTCATGTGAAGGTAGCGTAGTGGAATAAAAGATGTCTGCCTTATACACAGACATGAACATATTCAATGTATTTGTATTTCATCATTCATATTCATTTTATTGTTTTTGTATTTTATATTTGTCATTTATCATATTTAATTTTTATTACTTTTTATTTATTTATAAATTAGTAAATGTATTTATAATATATTTATTCTTGTTTTAATGGATTTAAAACGAAAGGTCAGTCAAACAAAATCAACAATCGAAAAATCCAAGTCACGATTGGAAGCTTTTACTTTTATTTGCAAATTGCTCCAATTACTCAACTTTGTTTGCAGAAACTAATGAAATTTTAATTTCTCCACATATTCTCATGATGCTTTAATCATGTAGGAAGGATGTGTTGTGTACAAATCTTTCGATTTATTGGCATTTACCGGTTGCTTTCCATCTATTTTGTCATGTTTGGGGCCTAAATTGGCAGATTTTTCTGATTTTTAATTGCAGACGTTTGTGGCCTTGTACAACAAATTTAATCCGCAGACTGTTTTTTGTTTGTTTGTTACAAATGACCACAAGAACATTCTTATAAGCAACATAAGCTTATTTCTGTATATTCAAATTATGTAATAAACTAAATAAGCCTGAATATTAAACATTTACCTTACACAGGCTGTATCTCAAATGTAAATAAACAAGCTAGCTTAACATAAAAATTAATGAGCTTTTTTAAAAAATCATATTTTAAGAAGAATATATATATGTCATTAAATATAGGCATTTTGCAGTAATTACTTCTCTATAAACCAAGTTTGCGTTTTTGATCATTTTCCCGTCTTTTTTCTGTTTTTTTTTCTAGGTGGTGATGGTGTCGGAAACTTCAATTTGAGCGTGGCCGGTGTGCTGCGCGTTAAGAAAGATCTAGATCGGGAAGAAATTCCCATGTATTCCATCATCGTCAAAGCCTCCAGTAACCGTAACTGGTCACCTCCACGAGGTCAGAGGTCACAGCGCCTTCAGCTTCTGGATCCCAGCCGCGACCCCACACTACAGGAAGTCCGAATCTTTCTGGACGACATCAACGACCAGTCTCCTAGATTCACCAAAATGGAGTACACAGCAGGTATCAGCAGCTTCATCTATCTGACCTGTGTTCTCACATGAAGAACTACACGTTAGTCCTCCCAGGAATTTTACTTTTCTGGAATGTTCAGGAATTTTTCAAAATGTGGGACAAATGTTGCATTTTGCTTTTACATCGAATTGAATTGAAAAAGCCTTTAATTGTCCCACAGCGGGCAAATTTCATGTCACAACAGTAGAAACAAATTTAAATAAATAAATTGTACAAACTAATTTAAATAAATAAACAAACATAACCATAACGAATGGCACACATCATAATAAACAAACAAACAAACAAACAAACCATAAATGAATAAGTAGCGCTGCTGGTTATAAGCACAGGTTTGTTATTAGGTATTAGGTATTAATATTAGGCTGAATGTATTACGCTTAAAATGCACAGAATGTGTAGATGACATAAATCGCAAATAACATCGTTATTTTTCAACATTTTGAAACACTTTAACATCCCGAAAAACGGTGAATTAACCACAACAACATAAATCTTACAAGGATGGAAGACTGAAGAAACCGGAAAACTAGATGAGATTTTAGAATTTTAAACTTTAATCCGGTATATATCTGCAGAAATGCTCCTTACATCCCTAATTATTGTCCATTTACCATTATTCTTCCTGAACAAGTTGATAAAATGTTAATTATATGAAAATAATTATGAGTAAAGTATTTAGTTATTTAAAATATATAAAAATAGTGGAATGAGAGTTTTGTTTGATTAAATCACTGTTTTTTATGCTTTTTATTTTCAATTTATTGCTTTGAAATTAATTTGGGATTAATTAATCACGGGATTCCAAAACAAATTGTAGGGACTGATAAATTATACGTTAATTTAAAACTCTTAAAAATTAATCATAAAGTGCAATGCGATGTCGCCAAGTACTGGAGTGGTGTAATTTCAGTGTTGTGTCAATACTCTCTACTGCCACCTGGTGTAATGGGTGTGAAAAGTAAAAAAATAAAATCATTATGGCCACTAGGGACTGTATCAAACACACAAACCCGGAGCAGTGGGCAGCATTAGGCAATGGCATCTAGAGGTGTGTTGTTCAAGGACACCCTATTGTGAAACCCACTGGACCGGGATTCAAACTCTCCACCAATAATTTCCTCTCTTCTGCTGTCAGGTGTGGCTGCGGATGCCAAAGTGGGGTCCGATCTGATCAAGGTCCAAGCCATCGACAACGACATTGGCAACAACAGCATCGTTCTCTATCACATTCTCTCCATTCGATACATCAAACTGAAGTCCAACGATTCCGAGGACATGGACAACGTCTTCATTATCGGTCTGGATTTTGCAAACTCCTCTAGAGCTTGTTTTTTTTTTTTTTAGTTTTTCGGCTGTGTTTCATCCGGTGATTCTGATTCAGGCGAAACTGATGGAATCATCCGGACCTTTGACTTGTTCATGGCCTACGACCCGGGGTATTTTGTGGTGGAGGTGCTGGCGAGAGATCTGGCAGGGCACAGCGACGTGGCCATGGTTGGCATCTATATTCTGCGCGATGACCAGCGAGTGAAGATGGTGATAAACGAGATCCCGGAGCGCGTCCGTCTGTTCCAGGACGAGTTCATCAACCTGCTCTCCAACATCACCGGAGCCATTGTCAACACGGACGACGTGCAGGTACAGCAAGGGAAATGGGCTGATGTTAATTTTGCTGGTCATCCTCTAATTCGTAATCACATTAACTGCATGAGTTTCGAGGTTCTTCTGGTCAAGATAAAAGTCATTCCAGTTCAGGTAGTCGAACACGGATCAAGATTGTTTTCCTTATACGTGGCTTTTTGGTCACTTTATCATGCGACAACGTGTTAACAAATTTTGAGAAAAGCGGCAAAGCGCTATCAAAATTTTACAACTCAATTTGCCGACACGTTGAAACGGTCAAAAATCAGACACGAACGCAAATTCAGTCCACAAAGCGTTCAAAACTCGCAAGTGCGATTAAAATTTCACAAATCAATTTGCCAACACACAGGAACAAAGTTACTAGAACGCAAGAGCAAATTCAACAACACTGTAAATAATTACAAAAAGTGCATAAACATTTCTCGGCGCAGAAACGTAGAAAAATTCGCAAAATGCGCAAATTCCAATGGACTTTTTTATGCCATCTTTCAACTTTTTATGCCGATTCGCAGAAACAGTAAATAGCAAGATCATTTTGCAGGATCAATCTGACAAGTCAATTAGAGAGGCAACAAAACCTGCCAATCAGGCTAAAGGGGCGGGTCCACGGTGGATAAATGGGCGGTGACTTCACTCAAAAACAACATGGAATAAAAGGAATAAATAATGCAGTTGCTGAAAGTGAGGAGGAACGAATGAATGCTCATTCAACATTATGATCATAATTCCTGATTTAGTTTTAAGAATAAAAAGTAGCCCCTCCCACTGACTCTGATTAGCAGATTCTGTCACCTGTCGAATTGACTTGGCGAAATCCTTTGCAAATATAATTAACTTTTCTTTAACCAAGAATGTATTTTTTATTACAATATTGCTCCCTATTTCAATCTATAATTATGTTCACAAAAGTTTAGTTTTGTGTTTTATAAATATTGATCCTGATCGGACCCCAATTTAAAGTGTGAATTGAGTTTCGGCCTCCTATGATGTTTTCATGGTGTTCTTAAAAATCTTAAATACTGCCAGATTTAAAATGCAACAATTGTTTTGTTTTTTTTGCAGTTTCATGTTGATAAAAAAGGGCGCGTGAACTTTGCTCAAACTGATGTTTTGATTCATGTGGTCAACAAGCAGACCAACCGCATTCTGGATGTGGAAAGGTAAGGGTTGTTCTTTTTGGTTACCACAATCTTTTTTACGTTTTGTAAACTTTTCACTAGATTTGGGCAAGAGCAGCGATTCATTCACCCGTAATTAATTAAAATATTTGTATTTTTTTTTCTTAAAAACCATTAATAAATATTTAAAAATAAGTTTAAAATTGTCAATTAAATAATACTACATGTAATGGTAATACAAACGCACAGCCGTACACCACCAACTATTCAAATTTAATTTAGCATTTACCACATGTCATCATGCAAAAAGGGTAATTCACTCCTCAAATGTTTTTTCAGTTTCACTCTGTCTTCTCTCACAGTCCATGATGTTTTGCAGCTTAATAAAGTTAATTGCGTTTTTTGAAGTCCGTGCCACTTGTTTAAAGAGTACGAGGCAATGCTTTTTTCTAGTATTTTGGCGGAAGTTTCTGTGTATTGTGGGAACTTGATTTTCAGGAGGAACTTGAGCAATTCGAAACCAGAAGTGTTGATTTCTAACTATCGTTGCTTTTCTGTTGCTCACTGCGTCAGTTTTACACAGTGGTGTAACGTTCTTGAGTAAATGGGCTTTATTACTTTACTATAAGTGTTTTTGGATACTTTGTACTTGTACTGGGTTTCAAAAACATAAGCAACTTATATTCTCTACTTGACTAAATATGTGATTGAGTATCTGTACTCTTTCACTACATTTGAATGAACACTTACCATTACTCGTCACATTGTGATTGTGCGCAACAAGTCAACATTTTTTTCTACTGCGGTTAATATCTTGGCCGGAGAAGGTGATATCGCCATCTGCAGGATGCTGAAGGATGCTATTTATGAGCTAAATCACATTTAACGTGAATTTCACTTTATTGACCTGAACCATCACCACACACACACACACACACACACACACACACACACACACACTCTCACACACACACACACACACACACTACTCTGACAAGTTTTTTTTTGTTTATTTGTCCAATTTTTCTAGCCACTGTTGCCTTTCTCTGCTCCAAATCAGCGTTAAATAATAATATTTGTTCTGTCAATTTTGGTCCTCGCGATTCACTTCATTGACCCGAACCACGTATTAATTGTTTTGTACATTTCAAGCTCTTTTTTGCTTCTACTTGAAATTTTCACCTTAATTCCAAATTTTTCATGTAGCTTACACCTGTTTTGGTTAAATACGGCCAGCATTCGATATCGACACATCTGGGGTGGGCAAACTTTTTGATTCGCGGGTCGAATTCGGTTCTAACATTTGACAAAGGGGCCAGACCGAGCTTCCTGGTCAAGCAGCTGTCAATCTCAGTCTCACTAACCAATCAGAGTAAGGACCGTCCCTACGTGAAGCTAGTGCCAAAGTCCACATGAAAAAAAATGAAGCGAACAAAAAACTCCAAAAACAAATTCAAACCAAAACATGAAGATTGCAAGCGAAAAAGAAAAAAAAGCAAATTTCTTAGAAATATTTGCTAGAAATTGACAGTGTAAAAATTAATGTTAAAAAAGCACTAGTACAATTCTTTTACGTACGTTTTGTGTTTATGGTTCCGCTTTTTTAAATGTGTTACATAAAAAAAAAAATGAACCTTCATAACAGATTAACCGGATTTACAAAAAAATAAACCTGACTTTAACCTGAATTTAACCCGTGGCCCCCGGGCCGTAGTCTGCTCACCCGCGCTCTACATGTTCACACTTGATCATCTCGCTGTTCCAGAGTCATTCAGATGATTGATGAAAACAAGGAGCAGCTGAGGAACCTGTTCCGAAACTACAACGTTCTGGATGTTCAGCCGGCGGTGACGGTCCGAGCACCCGATGACCTCACCACCCTACAGGTGTGTGTGTGTGTCTCTGTCCCAGCATGCACCTCTCATGATCACCATCTCAACCCTCTCTCTGATTAGATGGCCATTATCATCCTGGCAGTTTTGCTGTTCCTGGCTGCCATGTTGTTTGTCCTGATGAACTGGTATTACCGCACTGTGTGAGTACATGCGGCTCCCATAAATACACACACAATATTCACTATCAAGTGAATCGTCGGATTTAATAAACGTTGCTTTGTGCTGGTTTGAACAGGCACAAGAGGAAGCTGAAGGCCATCGTCGCCGGCTCCACGGGTAAACGGAACATCTTGACTCAGAAATAAAAAAAAAACGAATAATTTATTATTATTATTATTATTATTATTATTATTATTATTATTATTATTATCATTGACAACGTTACGCAATCCTCACCTTCTCGCTCTTCTTCTCTCTGTAGGGAATCAGGGCATGATGGATATTTTGGATATGCCCAACACCAACAAGTATTCCTTTGAAGGGTGAGAGGGATTTTGCCTTGGTGTTTTTATGTTTGTAGCTGATAATTTGGCAGCATGTTCAATTTTCGTTCTTTTTTATTTTTCTCGAATAATTCCCCCATACAGCAACTTTATGGATCACTTTTTAAATTTTTGGGTCAATCCCAGCAACTCTGGGTCTGAAGGCGGAGCACACTCTGGATTGGTGGACAACCAATCACAAAGCGGAACACACATTCACACTCTCACTCACACATTTGTTTATGGAGTGTGGGAGGAATCAGGAGACACTTGTTGGTCAATACAATCACTTTTTTATTGATTTAGATGTCGTTTTTTTTAGACTATAAGAGGCACCAGATTATATGGAGAAACATGAATGTCCTTTTCCTGTAAAACAATTTTCCTTGTTTTGTTTTTGTTTTTAAACAAGGCATTTTTATTTTATTTATTTATTCTCAGAATAACAGGGTCAACTTTGATTTCAATTTTTCTGTATTTTTCTGTAATCTGATATTCCAAAATAATACGGTACAACCGGCAGTGAAATAATACATCTGGTCTGATCCGTAGAAGATGTTTGATATATCACACTAAAGAATCCATATGAGAATCTCAAGTAGATGCGTGAATGGGTGAGAACTTACCGTATTTAGTCGAGTATGAGTTGAGAACTTTTCAAAGCTTAATAACACTTCAATTTTTCTTCCTTTTAAGAGATATTTTGTTGAAACTGGTTTTTCTAACAGAAGAGTTGATATTAGGAACATTATTCCATATTATTATTATTATTATTTATTTACTTATTTGAAGAGTCCAAGACTAATATTTTGCCACACATTTTTACAGATGTACTTTTCTGATGTTTTAAATCAAAATGGTGTCACCCTATATCAATTATAAAATGCACGTTGTTCAGTTTTCTTTTAACAAACTGTACCTTAATAAGAAACAGTAGTTACTGTATGTGCTGTGTGTTTGTGTTGGGAAAAATGAAGTGTTTAACAATATATTATCAGCGGTGTCAAAGTTAACGCTTTAACGCACGTGATTCATTTTAAAATGCTTAATTGCGTCAATCATTTTTAAAGCCATTAATCACAGTTGCATTTTTTTGGTTTGGCAATGTGCAATGAATAGAACCAAGATGAGCAGCAGTCATTGAGTACAGGGGTTGTTACTCAGGAACAAAGGGTTTAACTGACACTGACCTACTTTTCCCCTCTCATATGAATAAAACCTCGACTATATGAAACCCAAAATTAGGTTTCTACTCATTTCAATTTATTCACTTTTCTCTCATTTTTTCCTCCGTCTTATAAGAAGTCTAAACAGAACACCACAATCTCACAGCTGAAGTGGGGAGTATTTTGTGTGTGTTGTGATTTTTGTGTGCTGTCCTGTCGTGTGATTCTAGAGCAAATCCCGTGTGGCTGGATCCCTTCTGCCGGAATCTGGAACTGGCGGCACAGGCCGAGCACGAGGACGACCTTCCGGAAGACCTGAGTGACATCACGGACCTGTGGAACAGCCCGGCACGCACACACGTAAAGCAACACACACACACACACACACAGCTGCGTGTAACAGAATGACGTGATCGCCTGTACGCAGGGAACGTTTGGCCGTGAGCCACAGGCCACGAGGCCCGAGGAGGACCGATACCTCCGCGCTGCCATTCAGGAGTACGACAACATCGCCAAGCTCGGCCAGATCATGAGAGAAGGTCCCATCAAGGTGAGGTCCCAGTATAAAAAAACACAGTGTGAAAGAACCCAGTACGGGAAAAAAAAACACGGAAAAGGGTCAGCCAATCCGATTAGCCGCAGCATCACATGACCAATCCTGCCATCCAATCAGGGCTCGCTGCTCAAGGTGGTCCTGGATGACTACCTGAGGCTTAAAAAGCTGTTTGCCGCTCGCATGGTCACCAAGTCCACCAGCCAGGCCGACCAGTCGTCCGTCACAGAGGTGGGCGACGAGAACAGCCGTGTGTGCTCTTCCTCCTCACTCCTCCTCCTCCTCCTCCTCCTGGCTGACTCTGCTTCTCGTTTCTCTCACTATCTCCCGTCTCCTACACTTTTTTTTTCCCTCCAGATTTTTGAACTCATCTTGAGAATGGACATTTTTCTTTTTAACGGCTTTTTCCCACGCGTCTTTGCGTTGGACGAGCGCCGTATAAATAAACTTGAACTTGAACTTCTTCTCTCCCTCTTCAGCTGATCCAGAGCGACGTGGACGAGGAGGACGAGGAGCGCGTGGCTGGTCGAGGAACTCTTCGCTTCAAGCACAAGCTCCCCATCGAGCTGCGGGGTCCGGACGGGGTCCACGCCGTCCACGGCAGCACCGGCACCCTGCTGACCTCTGACCTCAACAGCCTCCCCGAGGATGACCAGCGGGCCTTGGCGCGCTCCCTGGAGGCCTTACACGTGGACGGGGGCGTGTATATGGACCGGAACGCTCGCACCGAGTCGGCCAAGTCCACCCCGCTTCACAGGAACAAGGGCAGTGACACTTTATCCACCAGTCCACTAGAGGTCACGGAGTTATGACTAGCCGAGGCCTCGCTGGTCTGAGGAGCCACTGCTCGGCTCGGTGTTCTTCATCTGCGCGTGTGTGTGTGTGCGCGCGCGTGTGTGTGTGTGTGTGTGAGAGATCCACACCGCACACACGCAGGAAGACGTGCTCTCAGACCAGTGGAAGGCCGCACACTAGTTCTTAGCTGTTTGATTTGTATCTATAAGGGCGGGAGATTTAAGGTAGGGGGCGCTATGGAGGGGGTCGCGTTTATTACACTGTGATTTATTTACTTTACGCTTTTTTCGTCCAAAGCCGCTCCCAGAATGAGCAGAAGGTGGTCCTGGGTTCAAGCCTGGAAACTTGTGGTCACTAGGCCACAACTGACCTTTGCATGACCTTTGCGTTATTTAGATCAGAATAACATGAATTATTTAATTAAAATCCCTCCAAGGTTTCACAATATTTATTTGTATTTTTGGTGTTTGTGGCGGTAGTTTCCAAAAATGTGCAACAATTTGGCACTTTTTAAAAAATGTCGTCACAAAAAGTCTCATTTTTGAATTCTATAAAACGAAGAAATATACAGATTTTAGGAAATTTTTTATAAAAAATTGTATTTCAGTTGTTAAAATGCCACCTTCTTAAGAATCATTGATTCTCTGAAACAGTTGTTAAAATTTAGTTATAATGCTTAAAGTTTAAAATGTATTAATACTTGATAAGCGAATGACACTTCAGACACTTATAGTAACATAACATTCTCAGTACCTGTTGCCGACCTGCTTCATTTACGTTTTTGCACTCTTACTCCAGCCGTTAAGGTGAAATGTTTTCCGAATTTGATGTGTAGAGCGACATAGCAGTGTTTGTTTTTTTTTTTTACTTACTGACGATTATGTTCGTGGCCAAAAAATTATTTAGACTTTTGCTGATTCTGCAGCATTATCTTCTTGTTTGAAACAATGGAATAGTCAGTTTAAATATATTTCTATAATTTCCTGTTTTAAATGTTTTTGTTTTGTTTAGTGGTTAAATAACAAATTTTTGAAAAAAAAAATGCAGGATCGGCCAAAAAGGAGGCTTTTTAAATCTTGCATTACTTTCAGCTATCTATAAGTAGCGGAAAACTGAAGGGACTGAACATTTTACGACTTTGCACGTGACCACACTTTCCTTTGGAACTCGAACCCACAGCCTTTGGGTTCTAGCAGTATTGAGCGTCCGTGGGATTGCAGTAAATGAGATTAAAGTGAGATAAAATTTTCCTCCAAAGGGACTTTTAATTTATACATGGAGCAACAATGATTAATGAATGATTAGTCATTGCTTTTGCTTTTTTGCTTGCACATTTTTAGCATAGATATATTATTTACGTGTCATTTGTGGTCAGACTGTGCCACTTGACACTCCTGAGCACAAAACTGTGATTTCATAACTGGAAAAACCCTCAAAAATACTGTAGATTTACAAAAAACTTTAAGCATTTATAAACCTTGTCACTAGAGGGCGTTATAATCGTTATTGGAAATTGAACAGGTAAACAGCGACATCTTGTGGTTAAACGTCGCAGGATGATTCCGATGACCCTGATTGGTTCATATCTCACAGGGACTATTTGTGGGAAAATATAGAGCCGAGACGATAGAATTGTCAGCTAATTAACAAACTACGAACAAACGTAGTTAAATTCCCACAGTGTAAATTCAAATTCTATTGATTATCAATTTACACGTTTTTAACAATCATTTAAAAACGTGCAGCTCTTTTTTGTTTTGCAGTAAAGCAAAAATTAGCTGAACAACGCAAAACACAAGCTAAATTCCTCTACGTTTAAAAAGCATATTGCAGTTACCTAATAAAAATGCTGAATTTTGCTGACACGTATATCAAATTATACAAATGAGTCGGCACGTGGGCAAATGCTTTCGAAATACGTTTTCTGTGAGTATCGTTGTTACAAACCTTAAGTGTTTTATTCTGATTTTACAACTGTGAACTCTGAAATTTTTGAAAAGACGGCGCCGAGAAACTTGGACTCTTGCCAGCGAGAAACATTCGGTGCGCGTGCGCAGTCGACTCGCGCACAACAGCAAAGCGTTTATTTCATTTCCCTAACAAGCGGAAGTGTTTCCGTCCTGTCACAAACGACAGGTTTTTAATTTTATTTGTTACGGTTATGCATTAAAAAAAGAAGATATTTTTGAAGAAAAATGCTGATCTACCAAACAGAGTTGAGAGTAAATGCTGGTTGTGTCTTTATTTTTTAACTTGTTTTATACCAGATTGTCTGACGTTGTGTATAATGGTGTGACTATTTTTTTACCCTTCCGGTTTTGTATCATTTTGAGTTGATGTATTTGTTGTGTCGCCGTCTCGTTCCCAGTGTTGAGACTGAAGCTGGAATCTGTTTGCGGATCCCGTGAGAATAAAAGAATTATGCACAGTTATGCCTCATAAAGTTAAATATTTCGTTTCTTACACACACTTAAAATATATATTAAAATATACACAACCAGTCGTTTGGTGTCACTTTGAAATTTTTGTCGATGAAAATAATTTTAACCAATCAGAAATGCAATTCTAAATAACTATTCTAGCTGTAAATGTCTGGCTTTTGATGCAAACATTTGAACAGTGGTGTAAAAGTAAACTTCTGAAATGCATAATTTCTAAATAACACACACACACACACACACACTTAGTTTTTAGACTACTATACTGCTATTTAACACACATGTACTGTGACGATTGGTACAAAGCAACACAATCCCAGCAGAGCTCCAGACACGTTTTTATTGATCTTCCAGAAGAGATGAAGCATTAGGTTCCGGAGGTGAGCGGAGAACCGTGACCCGCTTCATGTGCCGCGTGACGTGGAGCTGGACGATCCGGTCAGGGGCATTTTCTTCAGCGTCCGGTTCAGCTGCAGGGAAACAGAAGGATGGCGTCAGGAAAAGCCTGGGGTGAAGAAGCCTGAGGTTCTGAGCTCGTACCTCCTCAAACTTGTGGATCTGTCTGATGAAGAAGTCTCCGTAGCGCCGTGCCACCTTGGTGTCTGCGATGTGGATCATGTCCTGGAAAAGGAGAGTGTTTTTAGAGTTCCTCTCTGGTTTTCACGGGCCGGACGTTGGTACCTTGTCGATGTAGAAGTCCACCTCAGAAGCAGACTGGAACTCTCCGTCCAGAGCGGAGATGCCGCTGGTCCACACCAGGTTCTTCATCTTGTGCTTGAAGACCAGCAGCTGGATCCGGAACTCCTGCTCGGACATGTCCAGGAACCCCGCCAGCTTGGCCACGGGCATGGTGGTGTAGAGCTTCAGGAAACTGAAAGCCATCGAGAAAAAGTGTTAAACATGAATTATCAATCCAAGCAGATTCTGGACCAAGGACCAAATATTTGTCTTTTTTAAAACCCATAGCAACCATGTTAAGTATTTCCCCCCACTCATAGGCTCTTTTAGTTATTAAACGTTAGTCAATTCTTAGTTGAACTTGACTGATACGAGTCTTTTGGAAAAAAAAAAAAAAACTTTTTTAAAGTGGTGCCACAGCGCCACCTGGTGAACAATATCAGTTAATCCCCTTGTATTCAACTCAAATTGTGTCAATTACTAGGCATAAAACCTTATTATATAATTAGATTTTGGTTGTAGAATTTGTATACAACAATTAATTAATTAAAAAACGTTCATCTGTTCATCTGTTCATCAGAAACATCTGTCTGAAGCCGAGACACCCAGAAGCCACCAGCCGTCGTCGTACTGGTGTATAAATAAGAGCCACTTTCCTGATCTCACGTCACAGATGAAAAAAGAAACAGACTTACTGGTGACAGAGTTGAGATGCTTCTTTAAAAAAAAAAAAATCTTATTTTGAAAAGCCTAAAATAAAAGTCTGTTTGGTTAAGAATGATTAGTATTATTTTACTTTAAAATGCCTGTTGGGTTGCTGTTTTACTTTAATAAAATCAGTATTGGAATCGGCAAAGAACAGTTCAAGTTCAAGTTGGCTTATATAGCGTTTTTCTTAGTCCGAGACCAACGCAAAGACACAATAAATCATAATTAATCATGATCGGTGCATCTCTAGTTTTTAGCTTCTTTCATAACATGAAACATACGGACCTATGAGGAACATGAACATGAAAATCGGAACGGATTATGGGCGATTGTTTTATAGTTTAGTGGGAAATATGAATGGAACCCCTTGAGATTTGTGGAACCTGCGGATGGTGGAGAGCTGCGCCTGCTGCTGCACTTCCTCTGCGAACACCTTCAGCTGCTGCTGGAACGGCTCCTTGTGGTAGTTCGGATGAACGTTGTCGTAATTGGGGACGACGGGGGACAGGAACTTGGGGCAGGAGAAGCTGAACAGCTCTTCGAAGACCTGAAGATCCCTGAAAAAAAACAAATCACAAATAAATGAAGTGTGTGTAATGATTAATCAATTTTAATTTCTCACTATTTAAATCCCTTCTTGTCTCGGCTTGAAAGGTCATTATGGTTGAACACCGGGCTGATGTGTGTGTGTGTGTGTGTGTGTGTGTGCGCTCACCCTTTCTGCATGCGCAGCATCTTATCTCCGTATTTCTCGCGGAGCTGCGTGTGGATGCTCTCGTCGATGCGCATGGGATACATGGTGAGAGCGATGGCCAGAAGCCCGTGCATCTGCTCGTTCTGCTTGTTTATCTGAAAACCATCAGTCAACAGCGAGTAAATCATCTGAACAAACACTCGCCAAATTTACAACTCAACTTATTGTTTTTGACAATATATACGACACTACTTTTCATGAGACGTTTGATCGAGGTTGTATGACCTTGAATGCGATTTCTTAATATTGAGTGAATTTCCAGTGATAAACAATGTGCAAAGGCTTTGTGTGTGTGTGTGTGTGTGTGTGTGTGTGTGTGCGCGTGTTTAAACAGGATTACAGGCCCATGTTTTGTGAATACGTTCCCAAAACTAGCTAGTGTTTTAAACGTGAGGCTTAATAAGCACTACTGCAATGATTTTGATGTTTAAACCTCCAAAAAAATGTAAAACTAACATTAAAATGTCTTTTTAAATGGAACGACTATTCCATAAGCTTGCTTAGGAAGCACTGAACATATTTATTATGAAAACAGCATTTCCAGCCTAAAAAAGCTTTTTCTTGGAAGTTAAAAAGTTTGTTTTAGGTATAGCAGACACTACAAAATGATGGGGGGAAAATGTAAACAAATTTTAGTGAGAAATTTCAGTTTTAGTGAGAAATTTGACTTTTGCATCACGTCCAGCAAATGGTTTTCAATGGCAGCGAAGACAGCATTTTCAGCCCAAAATAAGCTTTTTCTTAAAAAAATACAAATAAATCTTTTTAAAAAGCGTAAATCGTGTGTGTTCTGCTCGACTGACCATCTCGTATTTGTAGGTGGTTCTCTGGAACATGTTTCTGGTTCTCTGAATGTAGAGCAGGATGTTGGCGAAGACTCGGATGGCGTCCTGATAGCGTCTCATCATCAGATACGCAAAGCCTACGTAGTAATAGGTGGTGATCTGACACTCTGGCACACGCGAATACATGCTCTGAAACACACAACACACACCTCAGCGTCAACACACACAGCTTCCACAAAGACAACGCAACAATTCCGTATGTTGTCAGTCCGAGTCCACAATAAAAAAAAAAAAAAGCATGAAAATTTACAATTAAATTATATTGATACAGTGGGACCTCACTTTACGATATTAACAGTTTCGTAAAATGGAAGTTTTGTAAAATGGGCAGCATTTTGCATGTAAATCTGAAAGACAAAATGTTTTTATAATATGATAAAATATCGTAATAACTGTAATAAAACGAACGGAGTAGCAATACTAATTCCATTAGTAACCCTGTGACTTTAATAAAAGTCATGTGAAAAGTTATGTGACAATAAAAGCATTCTATTTTATTCTAAAAGTGACGTCAGCTCGTTCTGTGTGATGCATCAGCGGTTCCGGAAGTAAGATACGGTAACCGAGGTGGTTTTTCTTATTTATTGACGTGTGTAAAGTAGAGCTGCACGATTCTGGACAAAAGGAGAGTCACAATTTTTGTTGCCTAGAATAAAGATCACGATTCTTTTCACGATTTTTTCTGGATGATTTTTTATTTTAAATATTCAACCCTGAAAATCAGGCTGTCAAACATCAAATATTAACACATATTATTCTTTCCTTTAAATTTAAACAGATAGAATGAAATGTTGAAAAGAAAATGAAAAATCACCATTAAACGTAATAAAAATTAGCATTCCAAAGTACAGGATTATGTACAGCTGAGGACAAATGTATTAGCTCTGTTTAAAAGCACTTTTGAAATACTTATCAAACAATGATTATTTTAGGGGGGCTAATAATTTTGTCCTCAACTATAGATGTTTGCTGTATGTGGTTTGCTGAGTGTAAACACACATTTCAGAATAAAATCCTTTTTCAGGTAATAAATGTCGGAGTTGATACTCTACTGTTGTATTTAATCATTCATTCTCCCCGTTTATTTTTAGTTGTTTTTTTTTAACTCGACCGCTTCTGGACTCACTTTTGAGGATCTTTTAACGATTAATCGTGCAGCTCTAGTGTAAAGAATAAAAAACTTTACACGTCTGGACTCCTGCTTGTTTCACTCAAATGATCTTGCAACATATCTCCATGCATATTAGTGGTAAGAAAATGTTTGCTTCATATTCTTGTCGCTACAACATTTGGCCTATTGTATAGTGAAATTAACACGTAAACCGTGACAATACTTTCTCCACCATGGCCATCATAAAGTGAAATCTTTGTTAACAGAGTCATTTGTAAAGTGAGTTTTACAAATTTTAAATCATTAATAATTATTGTAACCAAAATTAGAATCACCCTTTGTGCATTTTAATTCTTTTGATTTTGATTGAATTGGGTGTAAACGGTATAATTGTGACTTCTACTACCTTCTTGTTGAGCTCAATGTTCTCCAGGACCTTGATGGCCTGATAATAGTCTCCCAGCAGCGAGTGAAGCCTCAGCAGGCCCACCAGACTGAAGTAGCCCAGCATCTTGTAGAGCGAGTGACGGCCGTACTCTCCAGCCACAGACTCCGGGTCTCCTGTCACACACACACACACACACACACACACGTTGTTTTGTGTTCTGAAGGAGGATGAGAGGATGATGAGGCGATCTGGCACCTCCACTGGTGTAGACCTCCAGCTGACGGTTGATGTTGCTCTTGTCCACCAGCGAGTGCAGGACGTTCAGGACGCTGTGGACGTTCCAGATCTTGGGGTTGTTCCTCAGGAATTCAATCTCCTCGTCTGTTTTTTTGGCCGTCTTGCAGCGATACTGGCTAAATGACTGGAACTGGAACGCAGAGACAATTGTTTTAAGGAAAGTAATGAAGCTTTTGACTCTAAACCTTGAGCGTCCACAACAACAAGATTACCTGGTAAATAAACTCGTCAATAATGTCCCACAGCCACTGGTTGGGGAGTTCCAGAGGTGCCGGTCCATCAGCATCTGGCAAAGACCAAACACGTTAAGCATTTGCACAAATACAAATAACTATAAAAAATAAGCTTGAAAATTTTTCTATTTACCCGTTAATGTAAATTACTAATAAAAAGAAAACACAGTAAATAGTATTTTTGATGATTTAAAAAAAAAACATTTGATGAGTGTGCATTACATAATAGCTGCAAATAATGATATTTTTAATAATTTATCAAGAATATGATTATTTGACTAATTTGATGTATCATTCACTTTTTCACCCTTTTTTCTAACAGAAAAAAAGTTATGTTAACCAAAAGCACTTTTTAAAATAATAATACTAATAAAATAGCATTAAAATTACAGTTCAATATTTGCCGCAGTGAAGAACAAGAAACAGTGACAAAAATATTTATACAAATGAAAATGAATTCATGAGTTAACAGGTTTTGATCAGAGTAATTACAGATCCATCTCTTTTTGCTCCTGGTCGGCTTTTAATGTACTCGTTTTGCAGACCTTTATTTTACCTTAATTTAAAACAACAAAGAGTGTGTTGAACAAAAATTTAATGTGCAGCGTTTTTACGATCATCTTTTTTATTATAATAGTGCGTTTAATCTATTCACAAAACCATGACGTTGTTTATTAAAACCAACTTTTAATTGCACAAAAAATAGACTGCAAAAAAAAATCCATGTTTGCATGTACTTATAATTTTATATTAGCATAGCAATAATTAATAGTATAGAACAGCATTAACGTGACTCTGTTGATCTGATGTCTAATTGATCAGAAGCGCTATCAGTATCTCTTTCTCACACACACACACACACACACACACACACACGAATGAAACATGTCTGGGACTCACTGAGGATGTAGTTGAACAGGTTGCAGTAATTATAGTAGGATTCAAACCTCTGGTCCAGAGTCGGTCCTCCCTGGAATATAAAACATACCAACAAAAAAACTTCATTAAAATAATGGTTGTTCTGAATGATGTTCTTGAAAACGAATCCTGAGAGAGTATTCACACTCACGCTGACTTTGGCGTAGATGTGCCTGTAGTACAGCTCTTTGTACAGAATCAGGAAAACAGCATCTGCAAAAACGAAAACACAATGTGCCCGATTAATGCTTATATAGTAATATTATCATATGTAAAAAAATCTAAATAATAATATATAATTCCAAAACAACTCACCATTGCCGACCAGGGAAGCAATGGTTTCAGCCTCCGGCCACGGTGACGTCTTGAAGAATCTGTCTGTGAGTTTGTTCCAGCTACAATACAAATAATTCGATAGAAATGTACATTAACATTAATATGATCACTAACTGTATGTACACGTCGACGAAACAAACTGGAAGACATAGCAAATATATAGACAGAGTGTGTTGTGTGTGAGACTAAACTTTAAAACAAGATAAAAAAAATGTGATCTTATAAAATAGATAAAAAAAAAACAAGATAAGAGTCCTCACCTGTTCTCATAAACATCCTGGATCTCGTAGATCTTCTGCTCTATACTCTCGCTGGACACGCGGTTCCCCTGCACCTCAAACACCTTCAGGTCGATCAGGTCAGAGATGGTCTTGTGGAAATACTGTAGGAAGTTCTTGATGACCTCAGGAATCACATGGTATGTCTGCTGATGCTCATACTGCCGCTCATAAGCCAGGTCCGCTTTAGGGTCACCTACACACACACACACGTCTTTATAGAATATGCAGATGTATAGCAATTATACAGGAATAGCAACTGTGTGTATGCACATTTATTAATGTCTATATATGTATCTATAATCACTAGCTTAATAAACATATAGCTATAAATATATAAAAAAGTAAAACCACACATTTCCATATATTTATACTGTATATATGATCAAATGAAATGCCTTTATTGTCATATCACATGATTAAAATGAAATGAAGAATACTACTATATAGGGCTGCAACGATTCCTCGATTAATTCGATAATAAAAATGCTTCGATTCATATTTCGTAGCTTCGATGAATTGTTAAATCAGTGCGATGTATCTAAAAACTGCCCGAAACGTCGTGCCATATTGCGGCCGGAACCTTTAACGCGCAGCGCTCGTTTCCACACGGAGCGGCAGGAGAAAGTGCGCATGTTCTCGGGAAAGTGGGGAGCAAAGTTTCGTTCAGGGAAAACAATGACGGAGAAAGGAGGAGAAAAGAACGACGGTGAAGGAGAGAAAGAGGAAATCCACAGAAAACGTCAAAACTTGTCAAAAGTGTGGGAGCATTTTAAGCTCAAAAAGATTTTTTGTGAAGGAACAGAACTATGTAGCTACAGTTATATTCGTTCTAAATTTGTCAACATTT
>MU204399.1:85507-110507 GCA_017309775.1 Paedocypris sp. Pulau Singkep | reverse complement strand
CCCCGTCGGGACCCTTTCACACGTCCGCGCCCTCTCTCTCGCTCTCTGCCGGGCCCCCGTTGACCCTTTGCGGGCCTAGGTGTGAGGGGCCTCTCGGGGTCTGTGGCGGGGACACCCTCCCTCTCTTTCCAGGGCCCCTTTGCCCCCATGTGGCCCAATGTGGGGCACAATGCACTCTCTGCTGGAGATTGCCCCCGAATCAAGGCTTTCAGTCCCACAATGCACCACTGCCAAAATGGGGAAATGGGATTTGAGGCTTGTGTGCTGGTGGCTCCCCAAATAATGTGTTTATTTTACTGGACATTATTATTATTATTAATACGTATTATTATTATTATTAGCAATAATTACCTGATTTCTTCCTTTTTGGAAAAGCGTTTATGTATTCAAGTAAAGTATTATGTTTATTATGTGACATTATGCAACGGACGGTGTCTATTTATAAAATATAAATGTAAAAATGAAATATACAAAATAGACATAAAAAGAACAAAATAAATAAAAAATGTATTACATAAAAATAAAATGCAAAATGTATCAAGTCAAATTAGACATGCTAATGCTAGTTTCTTTTAGCTTTAGATTTTCAACATTGTTTTATTGCAAGTTTAATTGCAGCCCACTACACTTAATAAGATGTTAAGTTAAGTTAGTTAATTAGCTACTAGGTTAAAGTTTATTAATCAGATAAACACACAAGTGGAAAAAAAAATAGTACATACAGAAGTTTGTTTAATACTGGATTCTCTCTGTCTGTCTTTTTTTCTTTCTCTCTCTCTCTATCTGTCTGTGTTTATTTCTCTGTTTATTTGTCTGCCTTTCATTCTCTCCATCTGTCAGTCTTTCGCTCTGTCATTGCCTGTCTGTTGCTCTCTCTCTCTCCGTCTGTCTTTCTTTCTTTTTTCTCTCTCTCTGTCTGTCACTAATAATTTCTAGGACCGTCTGCCTGTCTGTCATTCTGTCTTTCTCTCTCTCTCACTCTCTCTCTCTCTCTCTCTCTCTCTCTGATTGCTTGTTTGTCTGTCTTTCATTCTCTCTTCGTCTGTCTGTCTTTCGCTCTTTCACTGCCTGTCTGTTGCTCTCTCTCTTTCTCTTATCTCTCTCTTTTTTTTCTTTATTCTTTTTTTTACTCTCTGTCTGTCTTCCTTTCTTTCTCTGCCTGTTTGTCTCTCTCTCTCTCTCTCTCTCTCTCTCTCTCTCTCTCTTACGCCAATTCGTCTGAATTACAAACCGAACTCCCATTTCACTTCAGCAGAAGCAGAAAGGGAAATCTGTACGTGCGTATTTCTGCATGTGAGCGTATTTATGGGACGCTCATGGGACAGCATGGGACGTCCTGGTCCTCGGCGTGTCTGGTGATCAGACGTGGGTGGTGCGAGATTCCCTCGATGGCGCTGAATGGCTTGAAGTGTCTGGGTTTGGCCGCGTCTGAATCGACCGGTGATTATCTGGTGGCATTGGGAGCCCAGTTTGGACGGATCTTCTCGGCTGCCATGACGGTGGTCCAGTTGCTCTCCACCACATAGAACCACTGGCCTGGACCGGGACCCTGAAGCCCCTCTTGGCCGTGACTGCGAGACAACCATCGGGTGCGATTGTGTCTCGCCGTGGGTACAATCTGTTTCCTGACATCTCTGTCGGGACGCCCGCGAGCTCTCTGACAGCCGAGCTGAGAATGACGGAGCGGAAGGGCCACAGGGTCACAGCTGCAGAGCCCACAGCCAGATAGACACAAAGAAAACTGGAGAGAGCGAGCCGGGCCAGAGAGAAAGAGCGTGTTTGTCGGAGATAAAGCGGGAGAGAAGGAGATTTGGTGGTGGGAATGAGGGTCGGGAAGGGGGGTCGTGTTATCCTGCGAGTCACAAACCAGTGCACACAGACCCTAAACACCAGAGCCTCTCATTCACTTCATGTTCACTCACTCATGGCTGGGCTGAATTAGGAGTGGAGAGCGGGCCGTTGTGTCGGGACGGAGGATAATGAAGAGACCCGTTGTCCTTTGGTCACACACTGAGCGCCGGGCATTCAGCTGAAGAGCCCACGGAGACCCGCCAGCCATTGTTGGGAAATAGAATCTGACGGTGCTTTTCTGAAACCGATTTCACAGGAAAGTGATGATAGATGGATGGATGGATGGATGGACGGGCGGACGGACGGACAGATAGATAGACAGACAGACAGACAGACAGACAGATAGATAGACATGCAGGACAGACTATACAAACAGACAGACAAAGACAGACAGATAGACAGACAGACAGACAAACAGAGAGACATACATACAGACAGACAATATACAAACAGACAGACAGATTGACCGACAGACAGACAGACTGACCGACAGACAGACAGACAGACAGACAGATAGACAGGCAGGCAGACAATATACAAACAGACAGACAGACTGAATGACAGACAGACAGACAGACTGACCGACAGACAGACAAACTGACCGACAGACAGACAGACAGATAGATAGACAGGCAGGCAGACAATATACAGACAGACAGACAGACAGATAGATAGACAGGCAGGCAGACAATATACAGACAGACAGACAGATAGATAGATAGATAGATAGATAGATAGATAGATAGATAGACAGACAGACATGCAGGACAGACAATATACAAACAGACAGACAGACAGACAGACAGACAGACAGACAGACAGACAGACATACAAACAGACAGACAGACAGATAGAAAGATAGATAGATAGACATGCAGGACAGACTATACAAACAGACAGACAGACAGACAGACTGACCGACAGACAGACAGACAGACTGACCGACAGACAGACAGACAGACTGACCGACAGACAGACAGACAGACAGATAGATAGATAGATAGATAGGCAGGCAGACAATATACAAACAGACAGACGTACAGACATCTTCACTTAACATTTTGACATATACAACTTTAAACATCTTCATGCTTAAACATGCATGTAAACAACTTTACATGGATCACTTTTTTGTTATTTGCTCATTATATTGTATTTTTATTTTTTTTCATCGTCATTGTTTTTCCTGGTTTTTATTCATATTTTCGCTTTATCTGTTTATTTTGTATTTTCCTGTCATTTTATCTCTTATCTCTTAGGCAGGCACATAAAATGACAGACACAGGCAGACAGACAGACAGTCAAACAAACAAACAAACAAACAAATAAACAGACAGGCAAGCAGATACAAATACAGACAGACAGATCAACCACAGACATCCAGATATATACGAACAGACAGACAGGTGGACAGACACAATAATTGACTGTTCTATTGACTGACCTATTTATTTTTTTATAGACATTTATAGTCAGACAGACACATTGACGCAAATACAGGCATACATGCATAAAGAAACAAAGAGAGTCAGACATGAAAGCAGACAGACAGACAGACAGACAGACAGACAAAAGACAGACAGGCATTGAAGATACAAAGACAGACCAATCGACAAAAAGAAAGAAAAGCAGAAAGATAGACAGTTGACAAACAGATAGACAGACAGGTAGGCAGATACAAAGACAGACAGACAGACAAATATATATAGACATATCAAAATCCATTAAACTGCTCAACTCTCTTAATGAACCTGAGAAAAAGATAGTTACTACCTAGATGAAGACAAAAACAGTGCAGTTTTTTCTGTTGAAATGTGCCCGAACCGCACACACACACACACACACACACACACACACACACACACACACACACTTCCCCAGCATTCATCAGCTCTAGATTTACGATCAGAGATGACAGGAGAGTCTTCTCCCAACGGCAGGGGCAGAGAACTGATCCACAACCCCCCCGAGAAACCATCTTCCAGGTGCAGAGTTGCACACACACACACACAATCATGTGCTAATTTTTGAGTGTGCCTTCGCAACCACACTAAATGAAGAATGTGCTCTCTTTCAACACGACTCCCAGTGCCTGTTTTCCTGGAGCTGATTTAGTAGACGCTGGAAAACGTAGCTTTCCTTCCGAAACAGTTCACCAAAGCCACACACCTGTGAAGGTAAAGTGGTCAGGTGGTCTCTTTCCGTGCCCTACAGACAGACGGGTGATTTCTGTTCTGTCATCGAGACAAGGAGATGGGGGTGTTTGGACATGGTCCCCACAATGCAGGTGTTAGGGATACACACACGTAAGAGACTGTCACTTGTGAGGACATCAAGCAGCTTTAGTTTCACATGCTTCATCTGAAAATCAGTGAATGTGACGGAACAAAAACAT
The DNA here is from genome assembly GCA_017309775.1 of Paedocypris sp. Pulau Singkep. Taxonomy (NCBI): domain Eukaryota; kingdom Metazoa; phylum Chordata; class Actinopteri; order Cypriniformes; genus Paedocypris; species Paedocypris sp. Pulau Singkep. The sequence goes on along the minus strand of MU204399.1, from coordinate 106,261 downwards.
GAGCTATTTAATCTATATTATCAAATCTAATTTCACCTGCCTTATCTTCCCAAAACATAACATAGTTTAATTTTTTTTACATACATTATTTGTAATTACATATGAAATTTGCATTTATGTTTTACAAGCATATATACTTTACATATATTGATTCAAATAATACAGTATATTAATAATTCATGCACTGTTATGCGTGTTATGCAGATGTTGTATGTTTTTTAGAAATGAGAAATTATAATTCATGTGTAATTAAGGCTTTCTTATACACACGCACGTATGCTTTCCAATTACTTATTATAATTTTGCAGTCTGTGTAATTTATGTACGCTATGTAGACATACATTTTACATGACTTATTAAAACTATATATAGTGTTAATGCATTTGTTGCACACATCAATTGTTTGTTTTATTTATTTATTTATTTCAATAAATCCATAGACTAGCATTAGGTAGAGTAGGTGCAGATATTTTGGAATCTCCTATGTTCCACCTCTATTGGATTGAGATCTTGTGGCTGTGAAGGCCATTCGAGTACTGAGACCTCATTGTCATGTTCAGGAAACCAGTCTGAGATGATTTGTGCTTTAGGACATGACGCGTGTGGTCATAATGGGTTTGGCATGATCAGCCGCAATACTCTGATATTGTGTCTTGGCACCATGGTAAGCTGTGGGGTTGACATAATCACTCAACTGATCAAATGTGCCAAGACAATATCTTCTAAGACATTGTCACCCACAGACTGAATTGTTGATTCAAGGCAGGGTGGATGCAAGCTTTCATGTTGTTTACACATCCCTACCACCCTAGTGTCACAATTAACTAGGCAAACAGTATACAATATTCTATAGAGTGTGCAAATGGGGTGTAGTTTCCTGTTCATATCTGATAGGGGAGGCACCCAGTGTGGTCTTCTGCTTCTGTAGTCCATTCACCTCAAGGTTCGACGTGTTGTGGGTTCAGTGATGCTCGGTTTGAACTGCACCACATGTCTTGATTACATTTACAAGCCTATATGCTCTGAGTTGCCATTGTGTGATTGGCTTACTTGTGCTAACGAGCTGTTGAGCAGATGCAATTAATAAAGTAACCGGAGAGTGTATAAATCTATCAGAGATCTTTTAAATCTCAGTGAAACTCATCGTGTTGTTTTGACAATTCTCTTTAGCCAAAGAACAATTCAATTTTTTTCATTCTGAGTCTTCTCGCTCTCTAGTTTCTGCGGGTGGAACAGGACAGGGAATGCAACATGGACTGTGCTGGAGCTCCTCGTAAGCCGCTCTGCGCTTCAGATGGACGGACGTTCAGTTCCCGCTGCGAGTTTCTACGCGCAAAGTGCCGTGACCCTCAGCTGGAGGTCATCCGAGGGCCCTGCAAAGGTCAGAGTTCATCAGTCATGGGGCAGTCACTGCGGGCTGGCATGATGCCCTCACTGCAATAAAATAAAAGGTTAAATTTGAACTGCTGCTACTGTGTTCAAACGCTCATCCAATCACTGAAGGGTTGCAACATTTTGTGAATCATTGAAAATTTGTATCCCTGAACATAATGGCTTGATAACTTTATTTATTTATTTTTTTATATCTATGTAATAAGTAAACGTCATGATATGTAATTTTACTAAGACACTAAAAGCAAAAACACACCCATCCGCAATTTTTTGAGAGAAAATCCATTTCGCCAATCAAATGGCATCCATTATCCATGAGTTCATTGAATGAAACAGCATGTGTCAAGTGCTGGTGATAAAGGAAATGCAGAACTGAGACACAATCCATAAAAAAAGAAGAAAAAAAAGATCCAGCTAAGAACAGTCACTGACAATGAAATAGAATAAAACCAAAAGGTAGTTAGAAAACAATTTTAATTAAAAGATTAATATTATTGTGAAATATATGAAATGTCAAACTCAAAACACAAAAAAGATCTTGATCTCCACAAGGAAAACCAAAGAGAAGATAAACCTGAATAAAAGACAAAATGGAAAGAATGGAACTGATGCATTAGAATCACCAGGTTTCTCATAATTATAAACATTCCTTCTTTTTTTAAATAACTTACAGAGACACAGAGAATGAGGTGAAATTGCTTCATACTGTAAGTGGTCTGAAATAGACAGAGAGAGAGGAAAAGCAGACAGACAGAGGAAGAGAGAGTGAACAAAAAATAGACAAAGTGAACTGAGAGAAAAAGTAAGAGGTAGAAAAGAAGAGACAGAGAGACTGAGAGAGAGAGAGAGAGAGAGAGAGAGAGAGAGAGAGAGAGAGAGAGAGAGAAAGAGAGAGATTCACCACTTCCGCAACATCTTGAAAAATTCTAAGCGCTTACACGTGACAGAAAAAAAGGAGTCAAGTCTTATTTCCTGCTTCGTTTTCTTTCTCTGTTACCATTCTTTCCTTTCCACTGAAAAAGCAGCACTGCCACATCAGTCAGAGAAAGAAAAGCCAGAAGAGGCGTCTGTCAGTTTGAATTAAATGCACTTTCTCTGTGGACTCTCTGTTTTCTGTATCACACTGACTGAATTAAAAGAACAGTCACTGTATTATTAATGGAACAATGGAAATAAACGTGGCTAGACCATTCCATGATAGAGTGGGAAGATGACGGCAGAATATGAAATACAATCTGGCAACGTGAAGAAACAAACTGTCATTTTCAATACCAGCAATACACTGCAAAAAATATGCAATACACAAATTATTGTAAATAAAATACAATGTTTTCATCTATTGAGCTGCTACAGACATATCTAGTTGCAGTATCATTGTCTTATCTCTTTTATCTATCTATCTACCCCCCTCTCTGTCCATCTATCCATCTATCTATCTACCTGTGTCTCTCTCTCTCTCTCTCTCTCTCTCTCTCTCAATATGTCGGGTAATGAATGATAACATGGATCTGTACCATGCCATGTCTTCAGATACATCCAGATGTGTCGCAGAGAAGAAATACACAGAGCAGCAGGCCAAGAAGATCTTTCCTCAAGTGTTCGTTCCCGTCTGCAACCCTGATGGAACCTACAGTGAGGTAAATGAACTGATTTAGCAAAGAATCAGAATGACTGGCAGACAGACAGACATATAGACAGACAAACAGACAGATAGAAACATTATGGATGGATGATAGAAAGACAAGCAGACTGATAGGCACGCAGGCATATATATATATATATATATATATATATATATATATATATATATATATAGACAGAGAGGCAGACAGAGAAAGAGAGGTTGAGACAGACAGACAGACAGACAGACAGACATAAACACAGAGACAGACATAAAGACAGACAAGCAGGCGTAGACAGAGTCAGACAGACATGCAGAGACTGGAAGGCAGACATACATGCATAGGCTGTGAAAGACAGACAGGCTGGCAGACAGGTGGAGACAGAGACATACAGCAATAAGCAGGCAGACAGACAGATATGCAGAGACAGACACATAAACAGGCAGGCTGACAGACATTGACATGCACACAGATATTAGACAAAAGCAGACAGATAGACAAGGTGGTAGGCAGACAGACAAGCAGAGACAGAGAAATACAGGCAAAGACAAACATGCAGGGAGACAGATACAGAAAGACAGACAGGCAGACACACACACACACACACACACACACACACACACACACACACAGACACAGACACAGACATACAAGTAGATAGACAAAGAGACAGACAGACAGGTAAAGGAACCGTCTTCCTTCATTCCACCTCTGTTTTACTAACAGGTTCAGTGCCACAGTTACACTGGCTACTGCTGGTGTGTCACGCCCAGTGGACGACCAATCAGCGGCTCGGCAGTGGCCAATAAGAAGCCCCAGTGTCAAGGTGACGTGCAACTTCAATCTCTAAAAACATCATCATCATCATTTCATTCACAGACACCGTGCCGAACGCACTTCCAAACAGCAATTTTAGCACCTGATGAGGGACAAATAAATCACAAGCGCAAGTGAGCAGCAGAAGCAAAGTCAAAAAATAAACTCATAATCCACAAAAACCGTTCCATCATAACAACATCTCGTAACCAAACACACATGCGGCAGATTCGCTCAAGACAATGGCGAACCCACGCAGAGAAAACCCTGGATCTCCATCTCGGCAGGATCACGACATTGCTGGCTTTTGTAGAACAACCGCAACTTCACAAGAAAAAGACCAATTACATTTAATTGCACATGCAACAGCTTAATCAGTTTGGTCTGGGAGAGCATCGCGAGACAAACGTGCCTTTGGCAGGCGAGGCGGGCGAGCTGAAGCATTCCTGCTCTTTACTCCAAGAGTGTCGTATGGTTTTTACCTCCTGCAGCCTCCGTACCATTATTCCCATCCTCCATCAAAGCCAAAAACATGATTAAAGCATGGGCGAACGTTAGCATTTCTGCTAAACCATTATTAGAATTTATATTTGTGCTTGGGAGCTTTCATCGGTATCCAGTTGTAGTCCAGTGCTTTGGAATTGGACTTGTGGTTGCAGGTTCAAATCCCACGATTCTACAACTGAATGTCTGAATGTCCTTGAGCAAGGCTTAAGGCTGCCCACTGCTCCTGGCTTAAGTGTGACAAACTCACTCACTATCACATTACTGTCAAGACTTCAAGCTTTTCTTGAAAATCGAACCCATAACACACTCCCTTGTTTGTTTGTTTGATGAACATTGTCGAATTCGATTTGGAACATTGTCGAAGTCAAACATTGTGCACTTTGAGACAGCTAAAACTGTGAAAAGCGCCTTACAAATGTTGAACGTGAACATCGTCGATGTCGAATTCGCCAATTTTGACCAATTTCAGCTATCTGCTTCTTTTCGTCTTCTCTTAGGCACCAAAAATGGTAAAGTCAATCCAAAGGAGCCGGGAAAAACAGGTAAAAACCGTTTATACATCGCGCCTAGTTCTAACCAAACAAACCAACGGTCAGTGGGTGTTTAATACTGTACATGTGTCCACGCAAGCGGGTCGCAGCTTGTCGCTCCAACAGTGGATTGAGAGTGAAGTGGCTGGAGGGCTGAAAGTAAATGGTCGTATGTTGGAGTCGTTAAACAGAGAGACGGCTTAATAACAGCCTTCGCTTTTCACTGTCGTTAAAACCAAATCGGAGGGCTTCACGTTTTGTCGTAATGCGGCGGTGAGCGTGAACCACTTCACCTGGACGCGGTTCCTCGTCTTACTAACTGCCATCATTCCTTCTTTCTTTTACCTTTCGCTCGTTGTAGTTTTCGCTGGAATGTCTTTCCCGCTCCGGTTGAAACGCTCGGCTCGCCGCCATCCAAACTTTTATTGACGTGTGTTTCTGAGACGTCTTTTCTATCTTAAAGGGGCCAATTAAAATCCCCAAAGTTTTCCTCGCGCATTGACAATTTTCCAAGTGAAAATATCGAGGCATCTTATGCCAGCTGAAATATGTTTTGGAGAAGTAACGGTTGGCCGTAATTGAGCTCATATTTAGCTACTACTCTTAAAATGAAATGCTAAAAATGTTTGCGATCATGCTTTATTAGGAGAAATGTTTTCACCAGTGCAATAAAACGAGGCAAAGAAAAAGTGCGTTTAACAAGATGCAACAATGAATGTGTGCTATAATGACTATAGGTATATATACATATTATATAGTCATTATAGTACACATTAATTGTTGCATTTTTCTTTATATATATGAATAGAGAGAGAGAGAGAGAGAGAGAGAGAGAGAGAGAGAGAGAGAGAGAGAGAGAGAGAGCAATAGAAACAAATTTAAGTAGCAGGATTTATGAGTTATCCTATTTCTGAAGAAAAAATAACAGACAGAGACATAAAAATCCCACAAATCTCATAATACGTAATGAACAAACACTCAGCAAGCTCATGGTTGAGAGAGTTTGTCTTTCTCCTGTGGATTTGCTCATGATGGCCGTGCTGTGGTAAACCACACAAACCTCAGAGACTCATTCACATCCACCTCAACCAGACTGAGTCTGCAGGCCATTCTCAGATCAGAGAGATGTAGAAGGAAAGTGACAAAACGAGTGTGAGGAGAGATGCTGAGTGAGAAAGATAGAGAGAGAGAGAGAGAACAAGAGAAAGAAGAAAAGAAAGAGTGGAAGAGAGCGAGAGAGAGAGAGTTGGAGAGCGATATAAATGACGAAAAACAAGAGAGATGAAGAGAAAGATAGAAAGAGAGAGAGGGAGACAGACAGAGAGAGAGAGAGAGAGAGAGAGAGAGAGAGAGAGAGAGAGAGAGTCTCGTCTGTTAAAATAATGTAAATTTAACTCTATTCTCGTTTGAATGCAGATCCATCGTCTGTGATGCTGGTGGAGACGCAGCCATCGGCTGATGAGGAAGGTCAGCGCCACAAACTGTTACTTTCACCTACTGTTTTTTATTTGTCTTTGGAACTAAACAATGTTTTGTTTTGTAACATCTTACTACAGTCTTTTTTTTACAATAAATATTACATTATGTGACGCTCACAGTGATTAAATGGAACTTTGCAAGAACCTATACAAGATAAATGTCTTCACTTTACAGTTTTCATGAATACAAAGGTTTAATATGTGTGTGCTTTTCATTCTTTAGACATAATCTCTCAGTACCCGACTCTCTGGACAGAACAAGTACGGAGTCGACAAAATCACACCAGAAAACAATGTGAGTTGCTTTTGTGGTCTTTGTAAATCATGTTTATGTACATGTGTATATTTATATATTGTATAAGATTTATAATGAGACGAAAGCTACTCATGTTTTTTTTTTTTAAATGATGCCTTGAATACCACAATGGTATTTTGACAAAATACCTCCTGTGACTTTTTTACGTTTTGACTTCAGTCAACAACTTTCGAAAATCTGACTATTTGATAATCTAGCACTACTAACTACAACATTAAAAAATTTATTCAAATTGGCCGGTCCATTTCCATTGGCATTTCTCTTTCAGACCTTCCTGCTTTAGATGATATAAAAAAAAATTAATGCTGTTAATCTATTCTCTGAGTCGGACGGGAACTGGTATTTACTGTGCAAAGTACGTAGTATGATGATTTACATGCTGATTTTTTTCCAGAAAGTGTGCACGCTACGTTCTCGTACTTGTCGTGTATGCCGTTTAATTTTGAGAGCAGAAAAACACGTTTGTGGGACGTTGCTTTTACAAGGAGAAATAAATTAGAAAAACATCTAAAGAAAATCTAGAAATCTAGAAAAGCTGAGCAAGCACTTTTTGGTGAAAAAAAATCACTAAGAAGTTCAAAGACAGACAAAAACAACGTATCAGGCACAAATTCAAAAAGCATATAATATGAAGCCTTTTAAAAAGAGACGCCAAACTAGAACTCTACACAAGTTGGAAATGATTCTAATTAAACTATTCACAGAGTGATATGTTTTGGCTAGATCCAACCATCCATTTTTCTGATCTGCTTTTACAATTTCTGGGTCACCGGGAGCTGGAACCTGGAAGAAGACCATCAGTAGTGAAATCATCATCAGGATTGTTAGAAAAATAATAATAATAATAATAATAATAATAATAATAATAATAATTATTATTATTATAATAAATAATAATCTTAACAGCAAGAGTTCCATGTTAGAAACGCCAGCATGAATCTCCAGACAGTCTGGTGATGGTTTGTGCTACTCCTCTGACGGTGCTGCAAATAGAAAAAATATGTTGTTGTTTTTTTAAGAATCTTGGGTTTCATACGCTGTCAGCGTTTCTCATAAAACGTGCAACAAACAAACTCCAGCGCTAATAAAGCTGGAGCTGATTTTCACAGCCGGTCGCGTATGCTAACGTGCTAACACTGGGTGAGCCATAAACAGCCTCAACGTGACGTGCGTATGGAGCGCGTCTGGCTTTGTGTGGATTATTGAGCAATGAATGTGGATTATTTTAAGGAAAGAACACGGTTATGTTCTTTTTATGCGTTTGTGAAAATTTAAGCCCGAGTTGCTCCTGTAGCATTACCAACTGCATCCGAGACGTAGTTTATAATTTATCTGGATCCTAATGTGCTTAAATGCTTCAAGATTTATAATGTACTAAGGTATGTATTTATGCCCAATTTCCATCATTTTGTAACTTGGTCATTCATTGAAAGTTCAAACAACTTTATTGTCAAATAAATCTCACAGTGAGGAGAACCTTGAGCAGACCTAAGAACAACGCCGCTCTGGGTCGTTTTCTGTGAAGTTTGCATGTTTTCCCCATGCTTGCTTGAGTTTCCTCCACGTCTCTGGTCTTCTCACAATCAATAAAATTGCAGATGAATTCGAGTTTGGAACATTTCTCGTAGGTGTGATTGAGTATGTGTGTGTGTCCCGCTCTGTGATTGGTTGATTCCCAATCCAGGATGTGCCCCGCCTTCAAAGGAATTGGCTACAGCTCTCCTTGACCCAGAAATGAAAAATCAATACAAAAAAAATTCCAATGACATTTTACCTGCAAGTTTTAAAAGATCCGCTGCCAAACTCACTGACATTGCAAATGCTCACAACTCTTCCCAAGACGTGTTTCAGTGCGTCGCCCTTCCATCACGGACATGCTGATCTAATATAGGAATAAGTGGAGACGCCATTAAAACCCATCTGACAGAGAAAAAACAAAGAAAATAGAGAATGAAGTCACATGAGTGATCGTGATGACATTATTACCCAGCGTATGCCATACTTCATTAGAATCGGCGTGTGTGTGTGTGTGTGTGTGTGTGTGTGTGTGACAACTTAGTTGTAAAACTCCCTTGATTTACAACCAAGAAAATTCAGCACAGCGCAGTAAACACCGATGTTTTCAATTACAGACGCCTGATTTGCTGCAAAGAGCGATGATCAGTCTTGAAAAAAGCCTGATGGAGGACAAAAGACAGACGGAATAAATAAAAAAATCACCGTGTTCATAAGATGTTGTAAAGCACCTGACCATTACAGTGAATGATGGAGACCAAAAAGTAGCGTTAAGTGAAGCAACTTTTTGGCAAATCTTTCCAACAGCTTTGTTTATATTCACAGAACTTGTAAAAAGTTGAGTAAACCAGTAAACCATACGACAAAAAGTTGAGCGTTGTATCTTTAGCCAACAAACAAGAATGAAATAAAAAACGAGATTTGACTTCACGTTGGATCAGACCGAGAAGTTTGTCGGAGAACAAGACTCAAGCTGATTGATTCCTGATGCCGAGAGACGAGATGTTTTCGCTCCATGTGCTGTGCAGACGTATTATTCAGAGCTTAAGGGAGACGCTGGTGGGAAGCGAGTGGTGACACACCAGTTGTTTTCTCTATTTGTTTTATGTAGAGATTCTGCGAGCGAGACCGCAACACATGTCGTTACACAGACACAATGAGTAAATATTTATTCTGGTCAGGCAGCAGGAGCAGGCGCAGTCATTAGCTTCTCTACATCATAAACATGTCCTCAAGCCCCGATAAAGCTCAAGTCGTCACTTTTCTCTCTCTGGTAAACCTTGCAGGCTCAGTCTTCTTTGTCTTTGGGGTTGTTCATCATCAACTGCTTTGGTGACCATCTGTTTGAGACATGGGAGGATTGGGAATTGGTGTTGGGAAGTTTGCCCATACTTGTGAGAGAGAGTGTGAATGTGTGTGTGTGTGTGTGTGTGTTCCACTTTGTGATTGGTTGGTCATTCCAGGTTGTGTGCCGTGCCTATAGGTCCAGAGGCGTAGAACAGCAAGATTCATTTAATTTAACTTTACTATTGCCCCATCCGAACAAACTCGGAGAAGGACACTCAGTTGCAGACACAGCCGTAGGGGGATTTGAATTGGCAACCTCTCGGACACAAAGTCCCATTCCCTACCACTGGACCACAATTATTAACAGTTTTTACAATTGAATAATTTTAGTTTTTCTTGGGAATCAAAACGTCTGCCGTTCAAACTTCGGTTGTATCAACTTAACAGGATTAAGTAAAGATCTAATAAACAAACACTGACAATAAACGCAGCTTTGTTCTTCATCTGCTTAGCTACCGAAAACGAGTAAAACAATCCCGGCTTGTTTGAGGGAACAGAATGTGCATCTGGGTTTTTTTTTTTCGGACATTGGACGTGGTCACTTTGTACCTTCCTGGTACAGAATGATCAGCCCTTCAGCGACAGCTATTGAACTTCGCTGGTGTTCTAATCAGCGCTGCTTCTTTTCTCATGCTACTTCAGCAACCTCGTGTGATCAGGAGCAGCTGTCGGCGCAAGAAGAAGCAAGGCAACACAAAAACGAAGCAGTGTTTGTACCTGACTGCGCATATGGTGGACTCTACAAGCCTGTCCAGTGCCATCCCTCCACTGGATACTGCTGGTGTGTGCTGGTGGACACCGGACGGCCTATTCCGGGCACATCCACTCGGTGAGAACATTCACTTTACTTTTCTTTATCTAAAGGGACTTACAGAATCTGCAAATGGGGTCAGAATCAAGGATACAGCGAACCTACGGACCAGAATCTACCATTTTGGTCACAAGTTTCTAGCATTTTGGTCACAAGTCCAACTGTCTACCACAAGGTCACAACTGACCTGATAACAATTGAATTTATAGCAAATTACAGAATGAGCAAATGGGGTCAGAGTCTTGCTCAAAGACGCAAGGAGCCAACCACACCTGGATTCAAACTTGCAGTCTTTATGGTCACAAGTCTACCACTAGGCCACTACTGTCCTGATGACAATTGAATCTAAAACCAACTCACAGAATGAGCAAATGGGGTCAGAGTCTTTCTGGCCACAACTGACCAGCTGCTTTACGTTGCTTAATGTCTTTTGCGTAATGCTTTCATCCCAACTCACAAAGGAAATTTAGAGCTACTGCGGATTCTCCATAACACCTGCCAGGACAAATAGATCTTCTTTCACCACTTCTCTTACGGTTAGCTTTAACAAAATGCTATTTTAAAATACCGCTGGCGCCCCAATGAAACCAATCCCCCCCATATTTAGTTGCCAAACTACAACTTAAGCATCTCTTTGGTATTGAAAGAAGAAACCCAGCGCTTTGGCTCTCTAAAAGGTAGGTGCCAGTTGACCTGTTCTCTTAAAGTACATCTAATATACACCCGGGGCTTTATTCAGCTCACGGTGTGGTACACAACTTAGCATGGGAGTCTTTCAGGGGCAAATCAGATTTGTCTCTTTCACGTTGGGGTCATTATCAGAGGCAGTCAGTGCACCTTTCTGCTCTGAAGTCACTGAAGTTGTGTGTGGCAACGTATGGTAGACGTCAAATATAACCTGGTCCAAATAGCCAACTGATTGCAGTGTTTCCCAGGGGTCAGCGCTATCCGCTGGACTGGGCAGCTTTAATGAGCCGCAGGAGTGTTTTGGAGCGGTCCACTAGATTGCCGACCGTCATTGAATGTGGTATTGAGTTAACAAAGGTCCAGGCAGGTTGCCAGACGTCGCATTAGAGCGCACATGGTTGTGCTGCCTTCCATCATCGCTCTTTCTCTCACTCTCTGTTCTGACTCTGTTCTGGTCCTGATTTGAGTAGAACACATGTCCATGACTCTAGCTTGTTTAAACCACACTTCTAATGTGGCCATGGAGGATCTACTTGTCCTAGACACAGTGGAGTAGATCTGGGTTGCAACAAGGCAAGGAGAGCGGCAAGGGAACCAACAGAAAAAGAAAACGACACTCGCATCCATTTGTTTTTGTGACAATAACCACCTGTTAGAGTGTAAATATATCTAGACATACACACTCAAACAGTCTTAACTCTCACACATTCAATGCTACCAGGGGGAAAAGTGTGATATCAGCGTTTATTTTAACGTACAAAGACTATTTGCATTTACATTTGTTTTATCTCCAGAATTAAAGGGAGAGAGACGGGGGAGAGAGATTTTGTCTCTTATTGTCTCTTTATTATTCTGCTTCTTTCATGCTTTTCTTTGGCCTTTTACTAGTTCTCAACACTTCACAGTTGAAACGCCATTCACACGTCAAAAAGTCATCAAAAGTAGAAAATCCTTTTGATCACTGTTTTTTTCTTTCCTCCTCTACTTTTTCATCTTTTTTCCCCTTTTTGTAAATCTATTCATGGTCACTCTTGCATTCATATTCACTTATTTCTGCAGGAATTCTTTTGTCTATTTATAATTCCATTCTTTTTTGTCCAGATTTGAACAACCCAAATGTGATGGAAATGCCAGAGCCCATCCAAACAAACCGAAGGACCATTACAGGAGCAGACATTTGCAGGGTAAGCTAAATACATTTGGATTTCAGTGGATCCAAATGCCATGATGACCCATACATCATATTTGAGTTTGTTTGAGCCTTCAAATGTGAAACTCAATGGACCAGGATTAGAACCTGCAAAGCTCCCTAGCACTGGACCACAAATGTAAATTGCAAGTAACAAAAAGTGCAGTCAAAAGTAACATGACAATAATTAAATATATTTGCAACGTTGTGCATAAAAAGACCAAATTATCTACTACTCTACTATCTTTTCTACTAGCTGTTCAAATGCGGGAGGAGGGAGTGATGGATTACAATTTGCAGTGAAAATAAAAAGGGATAGAAAAGATGGATGAGAATGTGGGAGTGATCGTAGCATAACAAGACAAAATGAAAAAAAACCTGGCTGAACCAATGATCATCTATCATCTAAAGTACATTTCTATCAGAATAAATGAACAAATTGAAGAAGAACAGAGGTGTGGAATATACTCTTGATTTTTTTTAACACATTTCAACATTCAAAAAACAACATTTTTTGTATTTTATGTTAAGTAATAAAGCCACTTAAAGTTTTACTGAACTTGTAATGAAAGGATTTTTTTTTTTTATTGTTATTATTATTATGGTTTATTTTAATGAAATCACATTTTAGAATCCCTCTTGGTCATAACATTTACTTTTTTAAAAATTAAAAAGCTATTTAAAGCTCAAACATTTGAAGCTAAACACACAAAAATGGTTAAACACAAATTATTTATATTTATTCTTTGAAATTTTACAACTCACAACACATTCCCACTCTTTTACATTCAGTTTACTGTTTTTTATTCAAGTATTCTTATTCTAGGTGCCACATTAAATCTGACACTTCCCTGAATAGACGGACTAATAGGATTATAGCCACATAGCTTAATTAAGTTGTGAAATAAGCTTTAGAAGCAGTGTGAGGTGTGAGAATGTGAAATGTGGCCCTTGTGGAAAGCAGCTTTTTTTTCCCACAAGAAAAAAAAGTTACTCTTCAAACGAATCAAATTGATTTTTGAATACATGTTATGATTTTTTGCATCTGATTCAAGTTTATACACAGTGTGGTGAACACACACACACACACACACACACACACACACACTCCGGGAGAGTTGGCTCAAGCACACTTTAATTCTGAAACCTACTTGTCGAGAATGTGTTATTAAATAAACTTCATCTCTGACTGTGTGTGTGTGTGTGTGTGTGTGTGTGTGTGTGTGTGTGTGAGAGAGAGAGAGAGAGAGAGAGAGAGAGAGAGAGAGAGAGAGAGAGAGAGAGAGTTTTTGTACCAGTGCTGTTGTGTGAGAACCTCTCAGGTCACGGTCGGTTAGTCAGGGGATGTGTGTGTGTGTGTGTGTGTGTGTGTGTGTGTGTGTGTGTGTGTGTGTGTGGTGAGGTGTGGGAGTTAGAGAGACTGATGTGGGCTACACACCCCTTATCAACACAATCAATAGATAGACAGAGATATCAGAGCGAGATATGGAGGAATGGATGGATAGATAGATAGATAGATAGATATATTGATTGATAGACAGACAGACAGACGGATAGATAGAACAAAATTGATAGATAGAAAAATGACTAATTTACTATATTAAATAACTTGGATATTTTGGAGCTCAACAGAATCGTTAAGGGCGTTATAACCCAGGGTGGGATGTAGAGCTGACACGCCTGAGGAACGCCCTGCCTTGTACGAACAGGTGGGACGGAGGTTTTACTGTGTCTGGCCCCAATGAAGAGCTAAAAAAACACAGAAACTCTCAGCGGTCTGTGCCGCGGCTTGTAAACCTGCACACCAGTCACTCTCCGCTTCCCTTCTCTTATCTCTCAAGTGAGGCTGTCTGCTTACTCCACCACTCACTCACACACACACACACACACACACACACACACACACACACACACACACACCTGTTTAGGAGAAGCTCGACATGCCATTACCTCTCACAGCGGAGAATCTGTTGCCGCTGGCCTGGCCGTAAACACGCCAGCATGTGAAGACTTTGTGCAAATGCAGACACACACACACACACACAAAATTGCTGAGACCCAATTTCACTTACGTATAATGCAAAAGTCTACAATATAACAAAGTCAAAGAGAGACACATTTAAACACTCACAAGTTCAATTTAAACATTTAATTAAAATAACGTAGTTGACATTAATGACAATCAATAATTGTGTAACAATAACACACACACACACACACACACAGAGACAAATGACAGAAGAGAGAAAAAGACAGAGAAAGAGAGAGAAAGAGAGAGAGAGAGAGAGAGATCTGGGGAGTATTGAGAAAGAGATATAGTTGTGTATAGTGTATAAAGTGTATAGAAAAAAAAATATTGTTCAAAGTTACATTTAATTTAAATGCTGTAGTTAAATGACATTCAAATAATGAAATACTTTTGTAACAAAAACAGCGTGTTGAACGCTTTTGAACAGTAAAACTTTACATCAAAGCTTTGCTTTTTTGTCTAATATAGATAATATAATCTAATATAATCAAATTCAAACTTCATTTGTCTCACACACATTATATGTGGTACAACATGTAGTGAAATGTATTTTTCCAATCATCTAGTATCTGGGGGGGGGGCAATACATTACAAAAAGATTAAAATACAATAAGAATAAAGATAAAATATGAATAAAACACAAAACCACTACACCAGCCGTCACAGACCACCATTCGTGTGATTGACAGCTGCCATTTCTCAGACAGGATAAGGAAGGTTTGAACTTTACAACAGGGAGGTGAAGGACACATTCCTACACTCACATAGTTACTCTACGCTAAATAAGTCAGGTGTGTGTTTGTGTTTGTGTGAGTGTAAATGCACTTTGTTATTTTACGTAAGTATAATTTGGCCACTTTGTGCTTTTACTGAGTAACGAAAATATAAGCGACTTTTGCTTTCTACTTGACTACATTGTTGATTGAGTATCTCTCCACTACATTTGAACGGAAACTTACCATTACTAGTTACATTGTGATTGTCTGTTCTTTCGTTGCTTGGGTGGATGGAGTGATATTGCCATCTGCAGGATTTTGTTCTATCATTTTGAATAAATGAGGTTGGTGTTTTTGAGCCTTAATTCAGTACGAGTAAAATACTTTAAAAATAAGTACACATAAATAAAAAGTTATTTCAAATTTGGAAACATTACAACTTTTACTCAAGTCTTTTGGGAATTGTTGACCTAATTTTACATAAAGGTATCCGCTCTTTTACTCTTAAGTATGGTTTTCAGGTACTCTTTACACCTCTGGTGTGTACAATATGTATACTTGTGGCACATCATCACACATCGTCAAGTTAGTTTTTTAATAACCTGGTTTGAATTTTCCGCTGATCTTTGATGTGAGAAAAGCCCTATAGCGGAATGATTAGGAGCAGAACTACATGAGGTCATCCAGTCACATTAGCCGTTTATACGGTTTCATAGCTGTTTACGCTGATAACGGCCTGCAGGGACAATCTCGCATGAAAGAAAACACTCATTCTTCCTTAATCTTTTTCTCATGATCTTTTAAGCAGCAACACTTGAGTTTAGCTTCACTTTAGATAGCTTTAGCTTCACTTTATGTTAACATTACAATTAAAAGAGGGAATTCACAATACCCACAGGCAAGTAGTGGTCAGCAGTGGCCTAGTGGTGGAAATGTCTGACCAAAAGGTTGCAAGCTTGAATCCCGGTTCAGTGTAATTCACAACTAAAGTGTTCTTGAGCAAGACACTGATCCAGATGTGCTCTGTCGCTTTGGTCAATACAGTCTGCCAAATAAAAGCTCTTATAACCCAGAAGTGATGTTAACTACGTCTCATAATCCATGTTTTCAGGTTGTCCTGGAGAAAAGAAAGCTGAATTTCTGACCAGTGTGTTAGATGCGCTGTCCACAGACATGGTCCATGCGGTGACTGACCCGGCATCTGTCGGCAGGTAAACCTAACTGAGACAGACAGACAGACAGATATATACATATAAAAAGACAGAAAGACACATTAAAAGCAAGACACGTGGATGGACGGACGGACGATAGATAGATAGATAGATAGATAGATAGATAGATAGATAGATAGATAGATAGATAGATAGATAGATAGATAGATAGATAGATAGATAGATAGATAGATAGATAGATAGATAGATAGATAGATAGAAGGAAAGAAAGAAAAAAATTCTGAATAATGTCTGAATAAAAATGTTGAATAATAAAAGAAAGACAGACACAGACAATCAGCAAGACAGACAGACATGTAGACAGATAGATAGCTATATATTAGAAGAAAATGAAGAAAGGAAGGAATGAAAAAAAGAAAGAAATGGCATACAGATATAGAGTAGGACAGACAGACAGGCAGACATGTAGACAGATATTAGAAGAAAATGAAGGAAAGAAAGAAAGGCTGACACAGATTTACAGCAAGACATACAGACAGGTAATCATATATTAGAATAAAATGAAGGAAGGAAGGAAAGAATGAAAGAAAGAAAGAAAGAAAGAAAGAAGGGAACAGAATGAAAGGCACACAGATATACAGCAAGACAGAGAGACAGATATTAGAAGAAAATGAAATAAAGAAAGAAAGAAAGAAAGGCAGTCATATTTACAGCAAGACAGACAGACAGACTGGTAAACATATCGTAGAATAAAATGAAGAAAGGAAAGAATGAATGAATGGATGAAAGAAAGAAAGAAAAAAAAGAAAGAAAGATGGGAACAGAAAGAAAGAAAGGCACAGATATACAACAAGACAGACGGGCGGATGGATGGATGGATGTTGGGCCTAATGATGTGGTTCTGTTCAGGATGCTGGAGCCGGACCCCAGTCACACTCTGGAGGAGCGAGTCGTTCACTGGTATTTCAGTCAACTGGACAAAAACTCCAGCGGCGACATCGGGAAGAAGGAGATCAAACCCTTCAAGCGTCTGCTACGCAAGAAATCCAAACCCAAGAAGTGTGTGAAGAAGTTTGTGGAGTACTGCGACATCACCAACGACAAGGCGCTGTCCCTGCAGGAGCTGATGGGCTGTCTGGGGGTCACGAAAGAGGAAGGTGAGACCCCGCGCTTCATCTCAGAAGACCAGACTGACCGAGTCTCTAACTCTAATGTCGTTACTGATTTCCTCTGGCATTGCGCAAGCCAGAAATTAACATGACTTTATAAACAGCCGAGCTTTACAAGCAATGTCTCTTTAAACCATAAACTCCTTTACACACGTCTTTATAAGCCTGTGAGTTGTCAGACTGAATGTGGGAAACTCTTGTGTGAGCGCTTTCGTTCATTGTGACTTTGTTTTAAGACCGTGCGGTCGTTTAATTTAACCGCCAGTGTTTGCATTTGTTTATTAACTTTCTCAGAAAAAATTGTTATATTGTGATACATTGTTATAATGTGAATGGGAACGACCTTGTAAAGTGTTTTTGTTGCTTTTTCCTCAGGGCCCAAAATAGGTGAAGACACAGCATCTAATAAAATGGTGAGATAATGGTTGCTTGTTAATACAACATGCGTCATCTATCTATCTATCTATCTATCTATCTATCTATCTATCTATCTATCTATCTATCTATCTATCTATCTATCTATCTATCTATCCATCCATCCATCCATCCATCCATCCATCCATCCATCCATCCATCCATCCATCCATCCATCCATCCATCCATCCATCCATCCATCCATCCATCCATCCATCTATCTAATATATGTGATTTGGGAAGTATGTGTGTTGTAAATGAGGCATGTCATATAGGACATGTGTTGTGAATGATGTGTGTTGTGAATACTGTGTCATGAATGATGTGGTAATGTAATGATATGTGTCATTAACAATGTGTCATGTGATTGTGTACATGCTGTGAGTGATGTGTGTGTTGTTAATGACACGTGTTTGTAATATTGTGTGCTGTACGTGTGAGTCGTTAATGATATGTCAGGAAGGACGTTATAAATGTGTGTCGTGAATGACGTGTCGTGATTTTTGTGTGTCCTAAATGATGTCTGTGCCATAAATATGTGTTGTGATTGTTGTGTGTGTCGTGAATGAGATGTGCTGTGAATGCTGTGTGTTGTGAATGATGTTTTTGTGACATCTACAATGAAATAATGAACATTTATCATAAGATAACTTATCATAAGATTCTATATTGCAACTCTCCATTAGTAGTATTTTAGTCCAGAGGTTCATTCTTCATTTATTGTTTTTTTCTTTTTTCTTTTTCTTTTCTGCAGAACCTGGCAAGAAAACAAGGCTAAAGCGGTCGGATGGAAACCATAGTCTTTGCACTTTGTACTTTAAAAACCATGTAAATTCAATTTGTAGGAAAAAAAGGTATTTAAACAGACTGCTGAATATGTGAATGATGTAGTTAGCATTTGTATGTCCTTTAAACTACGGCCAAAATAATAAAATTAACACATACAATGTATGTGTCTTTGTGGGTCTAAAATAACTGTGCTTTTCTAAGTTGTACAAGTTGTATTGTTGCAATTGTTATGGTCATATTTTTTTTATTCTACTACATACTGTCTCATATTTGCTAATACGTGGCTAGTGAATAATTCATCTTAAAAATTCTAGAAGTCTTTTTATACCAAACTCGGACTACTGCCTGATCCTGGAATTGCATTCAGTCCAGTCACATGAAATGAAATGGAAAGGAAATGAATGTGTTGAAATGCTTTGTAACGATTAGAAATAAAGAATTTTTTTTGCGTATTTGCTGTTTGACAGTTTTTATATTTCTCTTTTGAATTTTGAATGATCAGCAAGTAGATAAAACTACATTTGTGTAAGGAGTCAAAGCTGTTTTTTTTACCAGCAACATGACAAACTATAACATTTAAATATACAGTAATAATACACATTTCTAAACTACAAAAGTCAAATCTTGTAGAATTTGAAATGTGTTCTAGTTTTTTAAATGTTCTCAAAAACGTGGATTTTTGTATGACCTATTTAATTCTAACTGCAAAATACACTCAATATGTAAATTATATGATTAGAAGGTCTATTCCTGGGTCTGGGACATTCAATGTCACATAATCGACACAAAATAAATCACAAAAAAACTCATATAAAAGTATAAAACTGGGCTTGGGATTCAAACCTGCGACCCCTGGGAAGCAGGTTTTACTCCTGCAGCTGGACCACAACTGTCTCAAATTTAGCCAATAAGAAAAAAGATTTTCTATAGATTATCAAATATCTTCTCATAATCCACAAGAAGAAAAGCTTGTGTGTTTAACCTGTCACATCTCTCGTTATTCTGGCATCCAACTCTGAAAACCAACTCATCTGGCAAAATCCAACTGTGGTGTCTAGGCAAACCTGGCATTGATAAATGTTGTTCTGTAAAGACTCATCAGAGCCAAGAATATTCCAGAAAACAGGTTGGACTTCACTCCTCATGGCGATTTGGAATGGTGGGCGCTAATTCACACAGACAAAACATTCATAAAGCGGCGAAATTGATTCAAATTAAAACCTGTTTTCTGTGCACTCTCTGTTTGGGTTTGAAGGGCACCACTGGGTATTCAGTGCCACCCCTGGCACGCCGAACTAGGAAATTACTGTCAAAAGCCATCACGGGTTTCAACTTGGCCGCACTGCACCACGAGTAAACAGACGGAGAGGCACAGAAGAGCCCTGTGACCGTGAACTGAGCCTGTGGTTTCGCTTTTGGCTCCGGGGGCACAGGAGAAATCCCAAAATACACCAAAGAGTGTGAATAATTTATTACACTTTAGAATTAATACTGATAGACGGGCCGACAGATAGACATTTGGGCATTTAGAAGGACAAATGGACTCAGAGAAAATGTAATAGACGGACAGGCAGATTATTTTCTTTATGTACAGAATGACACAACATTAAAATATAGTCGTTTTTATTCCTCCCTCGATATGACAGTAACATCTGTATTATTATCCGTACTACTTCTTTACTGTAGTATCTGAATTGATGAAAGAGAGAGAAGCAGAGATAGAATGTAGGAGAGAGAGAAGAGAAGAGATAAGAAGAGAAGAGAAGTGTGTGATTGCATGTGTGTATGTGTTAGAGAGAGAGAGAGAGAGAGAGAGAGAGAGAGAGAGAGAGAGAGAGAGAGAGAGAGAGAGACAGGGAGCAAGACTACAGAAAGAAAGACAGACAAAGAGAGACGAAGATGGATAGAAGAATAAAGACAGGGGGACAAACAGAGAGAGAGAGAGAGAGAGAGAGAGAGAGACAGACAGGAGAAGAGAAGATAAGAGAAGTGCCTGCATATGTGTGAGAGAGAGAGAAAGAGAGAGAGAAAGAAAGAGAAATAGATAGAGGGAGTGAGAGAGAAAGAAAGAGAGAGAGAGAGTGAGAGGAGAGAAGAGCCTGCGCGTGCAGAGTGTGTGTGAGAGAGAGAGAAAGAGAGAGACAGAGATGGGGGGGGGTAGAGAGAGAGTGAGTGAGAGAAAGAGATAGAGGGAGTGAGAGAGAAAGAGAATGAGTAAAAGGGGGAGAGAGTTAGAGAGAGAGAGAAAGAGAGAG
>MU204399.1:52631-85407 GCA_017309775.1 Paedocypris sp. Pulau Singkep | reverse complement strand
GAGTGAGAGAAGAGAAGAGCCTGCGCGTGCAGTGTGTGTGTGTGTGAGAGAGAGAGAGAGAGAGAGAGAGAGAGAGATGGGGGGGGGGATAGAGAGAGAGAAAGAGTGAGTGAGAGAGAAAGAGAATGAGTTAAAGGGGGAGAGAGAAAGAGAGAGAGAGGGAGAGAGGGAGAGAGAGAGAGAGAGAGAGAGAGAGAGACAGACAGAAAGAGAGTTATTCTCGTCTCTTCAAGCATCAGTTCTGTGCTGGCTTGAGTGGCTGCTGAGGTGTTTCTTCTTGTTTTGGGTGGTGGGTGAGGGGCGATCGGGGGTCTGCGCATGCGTCTCTCCGGCCGCTGACCCTCTCACACACACCTGTGCTGGACATGTGTTGTGACATTCTGCACAAACGCTGCAGTGTTTCTGTCAGTAGTACCAGCATCCCTCGGTGTCATCAGCATCGCTCTGACACGGATCAGGTTGCCGTCAGGTGCGTCACCCGCTTCCCTCTTCCTCTCTACACGCGTAAAAAAAATGCCCCATTCTTGCTTCTTCCCTTTTTCAATTTTACCACGATCATGCAACAACAGCAACATCACACACTTCTATGTTCCATAACTATGCGACTATAAGCATCCGCATGATTGTTCAGATAGAAAAAAAAAAAGAAATAAAAAAAAAGAACTTTTCTGGCTTAATAATTTTCTTAAACTTTTTCTTCTTTTAAAAAACCTAACTTTTGTCTCATATCACTTCAATGTTGTTTTACTTGAATAACAGATAATTAGTCGTTCTTATTCTTCCCTTGATGTGACAGTAACATCTGTATTATTACCGTTGCTACTTTCTTTACTGTAGTATCTGAATTGATGATAGAGAGAGAGAGAGAGGAGAGAAGAGACTAGGCTGCGTGAGTTAATGTGTGTATGTTAGAGAAAGAGAGAGAGCAATATAAACACACAAAGAGAGAGATAGAGAGGGAGAAAGACAGAGAGCAAGACTGCAGAAAGAAAGACAGACAAAGAGACAAGTATATAATGACAAAGAGACAAATAAAGACAAGGGGACAGACAAAGAGAGAGAGAGAGAGAGAGAGAGAGAGAGAGAGAGAGAGAGAGAGAGAGAGAGAGAGAGAAATGCAGAGTAGAAGAAGAGTAAAAGTTGCTTATATTTTGATATTCAGTAAAAGAAGCCAAAAAATACTTAAGTAAAGAAACAAAGTTCATTTACTCAAGTAAATGACTACATTTACTTTACACCGCTTTACAACAAAAACACAACCATAATAAGTGTATAACCAATGACTGTTTGCAAATGATATAAAATTACAATCAGAATAAGTTTTATTGGCTAAGTATGTGCATGACAAACAAGGAATTAGATGTGGTCTCACTCCATCTTTTCTTCTCTCGTTTAAAAGAAAATACAATGTAAAATACAAGAAAAATTGAATAAAAATGCATACAATATGTAACATAAATACTTACATAATAAACAAACAGTGGTTTGTTATGAAACATAAATAAATAGAAAAAGATGGCACAAATATAGCACATTTTTTGCAAATAAATGACTGTGGCCTACTCCTTCCTCCACTCATCTCTCTCTGTTCTCTTCTCATTCTCATCCGCAGTGGTTCTTTTGTGTGTCTTGGATCGGGTGGTTTCTCCCGACACACGGCGGGCCTTTGTGTCTGTCCTGCTTCTCCTAATTCCCACACTTTCCACATTCTTTATTTCTTGCCTCGCAAACTTTGAAGCGCGCTAAGACTTTGATAAGAGCGGCTGATGAGGAGATGAAGGACGAGGGTGTTGTGGGAGCATGAAAACGCCGCTGTCAGAGGAACGCAACGCATCTCACTGACTGAGAATACATGGGAGTTTCCATTCAGTTCATTTTTTCTGAGGGTGAAACTTGCCAGAACACTGAAGAATATCACGTTGTCTCAACAAGTGATTAAGCAGTGGCGTCACCACACCGCTATGTTTTCGACGTTTTAATTTCTCCCTTTTGGCCGATCAGAATCAGGTCCAAACTTCCCAGGCCATCCAGGGATCTCAGTAGTCACATTCATTATTCAAGTAGAAGTATAGAAACTAGCGTTAACAGACTTCTGTGGAAGCAAAAGTATCTACTTGACATTTTTTACTCAGGTAAAAGTACTGGTTTGATCACTTTTTGATAACCAAAAGTATCTACTCGACTTTTTTTACTCAAGTAAAAGTACTGGTTCTGTATATTGTGATAACTAGAAGTACCTACGTGACTTTTTTACTCAAGTAAAAGTACTGGTTTGATGACAGAAGTATAAAAGTAAAAAATGCAAGGAAAAATTTGACGTTAAAAATGACATTTTTGATGGTCTAGGACTAAGAAAAAGTATTGTTAAAATGTTATATAAGTGTAAGCGTGACTCATCCTGGCTATCAACCTCCAGGGTTGATACTTTCCGTTTCCGTCGCCATTTCAATAGCTGATGCCCACGAAGGTGCGATGGAAAAAATACTAATGTAAAGTATAAAAAGCAAAAATTGTAATTAAGTGTTTTTGCTTCGTTACCTCTATCGGCAACTGAATCTGATCGTCCACTGAAAATTGATTATTGTGAATTTTCTATTCACATTTTTGAAAAATTTGAGTAGAAGGCTTAACTGAATCTATAACATAAAACGTATTGTAATTGTAATTTTATTGTTTGAGGCCTTTCAAGATCAACTTTGCTGAAACAAAAAAAGTGCTTCACAGAGAAAAACATATAAAAGTCAATTTAAAACAAGATAAAAACAATCACATCAAGCGTATAAAACAATTAATACACAATTGTGTATACCCAATTATTAAACGCGACTGTTTGAGTATAACCTCCAGACAAGCTTGAAACGAAACTATGGAGGAATTGATGACTCATTTGTCCGCGCCGACGGAATGAGATGTTTATAGGCAACAATAACTCTAGTAGCAAACGCTGTGTTGATAAAGTGTGTCAGTGCTGTAATTAAAAGATGAAGAGTTGGAGTTTCTTGCTTTCCCAGGCAAAGAACAAAGTCATGCTTGGTGGTCTCGAGAAGCAGCAACAGATCCAGACCTAGCAACTTCTACAAAAATTTGAGATCTTTGCTCAAACTCCATCAAAACCTCCAGAGCTTTCAGATCAGACCAAATGTAACTTATTAGCATGAAAACACACAGATCAAGATTGATATGCACATAACCCGAGGACTGACTCTTCCTTACCGAGATTAGTTAAAAATGTTGGTCCGATCCCATCTAGATTTGTCACAGTGGTAAAGATAACGGCCTGCAGACCAAAGAAAGCGTTGATGGATCATCAGATGGGCCTTCAACCTTCTTCATTTCTTCACTTCATCACTTCAAGGCCCTGAGGCCTTCTCACCCGTCTTCAATCTGATACCACTCGGGTTGGTGGAGTCATCAATACTATCTGATGGTCCACTAGAACTTGGTTTCAATTCTCACTTGCCCTCCTGTTCTTCCAATACGAAGATAACAAGTCCATTCAGAGCACGAAAGGTGAATCCAAACAAAAAAGTCACTCTTATCACAAACACACCCAACCTCCCAAGCCACTTCGAGTCTTCCAGGGGGGGGGTTGTTAAGAAAGACATTCGCAAAGAACACGTAGAACCACGTAAAAGAAGAAAGATGGACTGACAATTGGATCTAACTGTTTTATGAGTTTTGGAAAGTCTGTTAAATCTTCGTCCATTGAAGTGACATTCGGGAATATACGGAGCTCTGACTTAAACACGGTGCCTAAATCGATCTTTTGCGATTTGACACAAGCACAGACAGGCCACGGCATTCCGAAGCGTAAATTATGGCTTGGGAAATGTACCTTACTTTCTAGAAATTGCAAGAAACAAACTGCAGATGGAGTTAATGCTTTATGGAGAGCCTTTAGTAATGTGATAGTGTGATTAGGCGGCTTTTTTGAGGTCACTTGCTTCAACTATTCTTTTTTTTCCAGCTCCTTTCTCCACACACACACACACACACACACACACACACAATGCATTTTTGGTATTTTGAACCCATCCCCGAGTGGCATTGTGGGTAAAGCCTCACAGCGACTTCATTCCACACTTTTTAGGCCTTCAGAGTGTAGGCATGTTCTCCTCAAGATTGCGTGGGTTTTCTTTGGGTCTCCGGTTTCCTCCCACTATTCAAAAACATGCGTTCATGAGATTTGGAGAAAAAGTGTGAATGTGTGTGTGTGTCTGTGTCCTACTAACCTAAGACGTGAGTGTCTCGTTCATGTTCTGGACTACGGTCACTTTTACAAACACTTTCAGTATCACGAGTCACTTTTTAGACACCTTAAACTGGACACTTTAAACATTTCTGGAGTCACTTTTTGTACATTTTGTATTTTACTCACTTCTACGTTATTCAATTGTATTTTTTATCTTGGAAATGTTGTATTTTTACTCATAATTCATATTATCTTCATATTTTGTTTTTATCGTATTTCTATTCTTTATCTTTTTATTGTATTTCCCTACTTTTCACATTTTGTTGTATCTCCCACATTCCTAATTGCTGGAACGATTAAAAACACATTTCACTATGTTGTACTACGCATAATTTGTATGTGACAAATAAAATTTGAATATGAAACGTTATTTCCAACAAATTGTGATTAATTTTTTGTATCTCTTATTAAATTGTCAGCACTTTTTTGTTACAACATGCATTACATCGTTACACTTAAAACACTTAAACATGCAAATCTGGGCTACTTTAAGATGGTTATTGGTCACTTTACACTTTAAACATCTTTACCTTACATGAATCACTTTTTCATATTTTGCTTTATTTATTGTATTTTTATCTTTTTCTTCATCATCATAGTTTTTCCTTGTATTTTATTCACATTTTTATCTTTATTTATTTCTTTGCATTGATTGTATTTTATCTTGTATCTTTTTATTGCATCGCATGGACCCCACACACACCCAATTTTAATACTGGACCACTGGAAAAATACATTTCATTGCATGTTGTACCATATAATATGTGAAAATAATGTGAAAATTAAAATTAAAATTTGATCAGATATAGTTTCAACGAAAAATACACTAGTATGTAATTTTGGGCTCTTACACGCTGTAAGCTCTACATCATAAACGTACACAAATACAATATTTCTATGCTTTTATTCTTTCAGTCCTGGCATGTTTTGGTCTGTTGTGCACCTGTCTGACAGCGAGGGAGGGTCTTGGCTATCGGCTGAACATTCCAGAAAAGTAGTCACCCCGTTAATCCTCAAAGCTTCCCCGCATTCACCCCTTCACACCTCCCCTCTGACCGCTCCCTTGCCCTCCACGGATCTCTCCATCCATCCAGCCGTTCCCCTCATACAGTCCAGCGCTGCACCAAAGGTAGACCCTGTTTGAGTCAGATTAAGGATGCCCCCTTCACCCCTCCTGAAGAAAAGCGTTCAAAGGTTTAATCCGCACAAAAATTCCCCAATGAAAGCAAATATTGTTCAGTCCATTTCTGTGCAGAACTCCGCTGCAAAAGAAAAAGCAATGCCAGACAAAAACTTGCAAGATGTTTTTTGCACTAATGATGATCCATCTTAACCCTGTAAGACCCAAATTTTAAAAAAAAATGTTTTTGACCTCACTGATATTGTTTTAGGGGGCCACTGATGTAGGAAGTGAAGAGTTTTGACATTTTTTATATTTTGCTATGGTTTTAAGAAATTGTTGTAATTGTACAACATTGGGCCTATGTGGAAGCAGAATTTCTGCAATTGTCGTCACTTTGTCTGAACAGGTATTTGAAATGTAAGATTGGACGCTTGATACAATACAACGCATTTATAGAATCTGTCCAAACTTAAATCGAAATTTTATCAGCATTTGGGGTTGCGAACATTATACTCTACTGAAACTTAACACTTACTCCACTTCATTATCAATATCCGGTGCCTGTGCAATATCTGTATACAGCAATTCTAGGACTTATGTGTGTATATTTATATTTTTGTATACATTTTCTTTTATATTCTCAAGCTGTATTTAAATTGCAAATTCTCTTTGGATTCTGCTCGCGTTTTTCTTTTATTGTGAAGTTGTACTGCTGGTGCAACAGTGGAATAACCCCTTGTGGGGACAATGTTCAAATACATTAAATTCAATTTCTGGGTCATGGGGAGCCCAAATTTCAGGATACTATATCTCTAAATGAAATTAAAGTATTAGCATTTTTAATAATTAATTCCCATGAATATTTGCTCACACGTTTGGGTGATGTGACAATAAAAGTGATTTTATTTGATTTGAACACAACTTATTATACTTCCTAAATAATTTCTTCCTGAATAATTGTGGCAAGAGGTCTTATCGTGATGACAAATGGACGTAAAACCTCTAATAGAACGCCCCCTTTATTAGAGCGCCCCCTGGATGGAAAAGTAAAAAATTGACCGCCACCTCTAATAGACCGCCACCCTTTTATTTGCATATATTCACATCCTGTGTTCTATGAAACGTGTGTACTTGTGTAAGGTTAAATTTAAATAATACTCTGTGTCTTTTACTTAATTACTTAATCTTTTTAGTGTTATTTAGTCTTTTAAAAGAGTTTTTTTTTCTTTCAGTTTTGTTCGCATTATGGTTCTGTATTTCTGGCAGTGTAAGTCAATTGTCCATGTATTCGCCCCCTGACGGAAGAGTGGAAAATTAGACAGCCATGGCATTCTATTAGAGGTTTTACGGTATTTAATTAACGCCAAACAGTCAAGAGATAATGGAAATTGAGATTTACGTTTTATTCAATTTAGCCTTTGAGATTGTATGAATGCAAAAAAAATATTTTAGATTGTATGCAATAAAGAACCATAGGATACTACAGTGAATAAGTGCATGACCCGAACTTTCTTTATATTGTATTTATCGAAAGCTAAACAAATCATTTGCCTTCACTAATCAAAATTCCAGATCCTTTCATGTCACTGTACTTGATAGTGAGTATTATCTTGATACTGAGTTGCAAAAGCGCCAATGTCCACTTAATGTAAATGTTGATGTCTTGACTGTAGTGAATGGCACTCGAGGTGGTCGGATTCGAAAAATAAACAATTCTGATTTTTAATATTTGATATATAAATTGATATATAAATGATGTTTAATATTTAAAACATTTTTCCATTTCATCGTTTTGACTGAATTTTTTCAAACTAAATGTCATCATTCTTCAACTTTGTCAAAGCATCACCATCCCTTTTCTATGTTACTTACACAAAAAGCTCTTTATCTCCGGGAAGTTCCAAAGTCTGAATAGATTTTGCATCACCTTCTTCTGCAGTGACAGGTATGACCCTGAAAATAAAATGTCAAAGTCATATGCGCTTCATCTTCTCTGGTTCAGGTTCAACTATGCGCCCATTTGGCAGATTTCTTTTTGATGACTTTTTGGTAGGGATTGAGTTTATATCATAATGGGGACCTTCTAATGACCTACATACAGAACATAAACCCCCCCAACTTCTGCGCTAATTCCCATCTTCACCCTCAAACAGGTCTTCAAAGATCCAAAGGTCCTCACAAGTAATGGGAGTATAAATACTTAGTATAAAAAATTTGGCATTTGAGGCATCACTTTCCTATAAATACTAGTACACGCACACGCACAATAGAATTAAAATGTCAATTTGGCACTAGGATAGCAGATTTAAAATCACAGTCCAACTCAACAACAAGCTCAAAGCTCATTTACAGATTCAATGAAAACATCTCCTTATTTTACCAAACAGTATTTAAATTATAGGTCTAGTGTGAACGGATCCAATAAAAGAAAGAAAGAAAATAAAACATTGTTTTATGAAGATAACGGATTTCACCAAAAGGTCTATCCACCACAGTCTGGTCTTCTCCTGACCAACACATGACACCCTAAGAAGTGAATGACGAAGATATGATCAGTGACACTTTAGGGACCTCAAGAATTTGCTCGGAGGTTCAAGAGAAAGCACATTTAGGTCTATTCATATTCATGTGGTGTGTGAAGATGTGAAAGGAACTATTAGGAAAAAGAAAGAAAGAAATTGATGCTGGCAAGGAAAGGTGGACTGACAACAAACACACAATTAAACGGGCAGAGAGACAGAAAAAAAATGCAGAGAAAATACGGAAAATTAGATGTTTGTACATTTTTGCATTGCTAAATTTCAAATCTATCAGAAATGTGGTTAAATGATGGAAAATGGTCGAAATAAAGAGCTTGTGGAGAAGTGTTGCTTTTAATTACTAAAGCTAACATTTACAGAGCAAACAGACATGATGTCTGTCCACACACACTCCCTTGTGAGGAGCTTTTTGTTTTGTTCCTCACTTAGTCTTCTAATTTACAAACAGCAATCTCAGAAAAGTCAACTGGACAAATACAACATACACATTTGTATTCTGAAAAATAAACAGAGATAAGTAAAATTGAAATTGAGAAAAGCTGAAGTACACATACAAAATTACTGCAAATATAAATCCATATAAATGCAAAATAAAGTTGAAATAAAATGAAATTGTGGGAAAGTGTTTACTTGAGTTTTGTTTTGGAGCTATAAACGTTTACAGTATCATGTGTATATTGATAAATATGAATCTAGTCACATACTACTAAAAATGTATATGTAGTACTAGTCACTAATAACTAGTAGCGTATTTCTTCTCGCGAACATACAAATACTACTTATAAATAATACTTGCAACATAAATCTGGACACATACTACTAGTTATTTAATTAAAGTCACGTATTTCTATGTCATGTAGTACTAGTCAGTTATATCTAGATAGGTAGTTAAGGAGGTAGGCATATACAGAATTTATTTCCAGAGGAAAGGTCTTGAATTAAGTCATATAAATCTAGTCACATATTATTAGTCACTTATATCTAATCACAGAATTAGTCAACTTCACTGATCACATAAATTTAGTTATGGACACCTAGTCACAAATATCTAGTCCTGTGTAAAGTGTCAAATATATCTAGTCATGCTTATCTAGCTGTGTCATCTATTACAGTTTCTCTATTGCTTATATTTGAGTTTGTTTTCAGTTGCGGTGTCCATTTGGTTTCAATGTTCTGAGAAGAGGTTTGATTCGCTTTTCGTTAGTACTAAAATACAAAAACGAAAAAAGTTTTGTCAGTGTATTTGGCTCCCTGCCCACAACTCATGACAGCAACACTAATTCCGGCACATTTTGCATGAATAATAAAAAAAAATAAAGTGAGAGGAACCAAATTTACGTGAAGAAATTTGTGAAGAAATGACATGGGAGATGATCATGCTAGACCAAAACCACTCATCTTATCTCAACTTCTCCTTGGTTTTGGTGCATGATAAGTTAATGTGTAGTAAAAGTTGACACCGAAAAACCAAAAAAATGATAAAAGTGGCGAAGTGGTTCTGAGAGGCTCCAGTGAAACTATTGTAGAGTGTGAAGAAGTGAGATTAAATGCAAACCTAAAAGTATAAAAAGAATAAAGCTTATTACGAATGAAAAGATGAAAGTCATATTAGCAGCCCACTGCTCCTAATTTGTGTCACTTCCCTGTGTATTTATAACTTCACTGGATGGATAAATGCCCATAGTCCATAGTGGCCATATTGAAAAACTCACTCACTTGGCGTTCCTATGGTCATCAATGATGGAAAGAGGATGGGCGATGAAAGCTGAACAACATATCAAAATCCATGGAAACAATAGTTGAATAAAAAGTCAAATACGAGGAGATACAAAAGTAGGGAAAATGAAGAACTCAATAGTGAGATGCTAGTATCACTACGAAATCGGAAAAACGATTGACAAAATGTTGAAAAATGTTACAAAGAACCCTTTAGCAACAAATGGTGTTTCATCCGCGCGTCTTCGCCTCAGCGGCACGTGACTTTATTTCCGTTCATCAATCACACGCTCCTGACGCGAGTTGGCCATCGATGGCGCTTCGCATTCCAGGCGTCCGTCATCTGTACCGATCACTTGTACGGCCTAATATTTCGTGGCACAAGAAAGCATTCATACTCTTTCAGCAGTGGTTTATTGGCTTCTCTATATGATTTATTTGTACGTGTCATCCTCCCTCCTTTCCCCCCGCTGCCCAAACATGCTTAATATTTGTCTTTGAGTATTAGTTTTAATTCGTTCATTAGCATTTTGATTATATTTTTGTACAAGGCTTGCCCCTACAAACTCCACCAGAAAGGACAGGATTCATTAGAAGTTTAATGAAAACCGGCTACAGAAATATGTTTTTTAAGAAGCTGTCGTCGCGGATGTGACATACTGAAACTGTAGCACTTTATAATTCGACTTGACAGAAAGGTGGAACTAAAACTAGCATTGTTGCCTTAAACGACCTCAAGTCTAATAATTACCATTTTCTTCTTTTTCTATCAGGGGAAATCATCCTACGTACGTTTCACATGATTGTTTTGGCAAGATTTTACGACCCATCTGACCTAACAATCTTTCAAGCTCGGGACCGGCACAGAAGTCTCTGGCTTGGTGCTACTTTGGCTTGATTAAATGACATAATATTTATACGTAAGGCAGTGCTACGTCTGGCCAGCAGAGGGAGTATGAGTGCGAGCTCTGCCTGGCACCTCTTTCTGCTTCTATGGTGACTTCCTGCTCTGGGGCCATATTAAGCAGGAAGTTACAGAGATGTGAATCAACTAGTTTGTATTTTAGTTGGTGATCTTATTACTCATTATTTGGTCTACGTGTGTTTTGGATTGCTTCTTGGAATTTGTCTCTCTGCCTGATTGTGAAATTCAGCAGTCAGAATGAAGAATAATTTAAGATTTTTTTCATTTTAGCTTTACACGTACACTACCGCTCAAAAGTGTGTGGTCACCTAGACAATTTCGTGTTTTCCTAACCACAACCCTAACTCTAAAGTCACACTTTATTTACAACCATGAATTGTAAAATGAATGAGTTTCACATGAAAGTTCTCAATTTCTGGCCGTTTTCAGCGTTTCATTGATGCCATAAATGTGAAGCTCCAGATTCTCAACCTGCTCAAAAGAAAGTCATTTTTATAGCTTCTTAACCAACAGTTTTCAGCAATCCTAAAATGATCAAACAAGGCTTTTACAAGCATTTATTATCCTTCTGACACAATTAGCAAACACATTGTACCATTGACGCAGTGCAACGCAACGCAAATGGAATTTGACTATTTGTGCCGGGAATGACTCTCCATTTACTACTTCTCCTACATGAAAGAAGGTGTCACTCTCAGAAGTTTTCAGAATTCCACCATAAGAAATCCATCTGTGCAACAATTCCAGTAGAGAAACTGGAATGGAACGTCTAGTAAACTGACACAGTAATGACAGCAGATGCTATTATGTAGTAATGAATGCAGTGCATTTATATCATTCTGCAGAATCAATCACTACAGACCATCAAGCCTCATGTGGTTTTCAGACTAGCTCAGGAACGGTGCTCAGGTGGCTTCTGCCTCTTGCGATCTACTGAACCATTAATATGGATTGAATGGCTCTGGAGAGTCTTCAAGTTGCCAAATATAAAGTTTGATGGACAAGCGATTATGCTTTGGGGTTGCTTAGAGTTTTTGGGCATTGTCCACTTGCAACAAATTGCTTTGTCCACTTGCAAGTAAATTGTAAGGTAAATTGCTTTTGGATACCAAGACATTTAGAAAATGTCCCATGGTTATGGGAACAAATTGGATCTGGGACTTTTCTCTTCTAACATGACTGTTCACGGGTGCACAGGACAAGACTTGGTTTTTGTGGTACTGTGGTAAAGAATGACTTGCTTCCAAGAAGTTGCAGGTTCGAATTCCTTACCAGCTGGTTCTTCCATGGGACACTGAACCCCATCCTTGGGCACCAGCGTAACTGGCAGTGGCAGCCACCTGCTCTGGGTGTGTGTGTGTTTGCTTCACGGTTTGCGTGTAACTTCACTGGATGGTTAAAGGCAGAACATACTGTACTTTCAGTATTGTCCTTAGTGGCCATACTAACAAACTCGCTCACTTTGTTTCTTTTTTATTTTTGTTGTTGTTCTGCTGTGGACAAACCTGACTGGCTTATACAAATACATTTTCGAAACAGTTGATGATAACTTCCCATTTGTCAAAAATAATTTGTCACACAACAATTTTACAATGGTTGTACCGTTAACCAGTGAAGGCCTTAAAATTTAACATAGATATTTTACAGGTAACCAGTGTAGAGACCTGAAAACTGGACTGATGGGGTTCCACCTCTTACTGCTTGTGAGCAATCTTTCCTTTTCAGAAATATTTGCACTTTTTCTGCTAGTTGGGCAGTAAATCCTCCCAGGAGACTTGGCAGTAACCCTGTCCAGATAAATGTATTTAATGCTTCTCTCGATCAGCAAAATTGGCCAGTCAATACGGCCAACTAGATGATATTGGACATTTTATTGTGTGCGTGAGGCAATTGTGACAAGATACCTTTTTAGATTGTACTACTCATCCCCATGTCTTTCCAGTTTTATGTCATTTATGACTTGGACTGTGTCTAATCCAACACTCCCGTCTTAATATAAAGCTGCATCATTTGCACATGCAGTGTCTGTAGTGGAGCTGCCATCCACTTGTCTAAAGATGCCCACTGCAGCGTCTGAAGACAAGCTTGAGCTACTGTCTGCGCCTAAGACAGTCTTGTCTAGTCTTGCCTAAATTTTTGACAGTGCACTCCAAAACTGAATTCAAGCTGCCATGGTTTCCTGACAGACCCTGAGGGCTATGGTGAGACCAGGCTATGCTGCCCTGTCCACTAGACAGATCCTTGGCCCACCCTGGAAATGAACTGTTGTGCTATGGAAACTGTTGTGTGGCCTTGACTTGTTTTGTGCTCTGGACTTTACACTTCAGTGTTCCATAGTTCTTGTTCGGTCATCTTTAAAAAAAAGCCAGTAGTCATTCCATAGAGAGGAGCACTGTCAGGGTCCAGTCTCTATTTTCCCAATGAATGAATAAATCAAAGTTTGTTATGCAGCAGATAACAATAAAATGCAAATGCATGAATGTACCTACGATATTATTTACTTTTGTGTTGTTCTATTCTAAAAGTCTTATAAATAAAACGGTTGATGATAAATTAGAATATTAAGCATTAATAATTATAGTTTTCTATTTGTCTTTTTTTCCAAGTAGCTAAAGTATAGCAATTATTACAATAATGCAGACTTTATGTAAGTCTGAGTAATATTGCTCAGTTTGTGAAGTCTTGTGCACTGGCCCAGAGTGGTGAGTTTACACAGCTCAGATTACCGAGAAGATAGCAGCAGATACTAGCTCACAGCATCTGATAATGCCAAACCTGCGGAGATGGGTATGAGCCTTCAATAAGGGACAGACCTCACCTCAAGTTTCTTTGCACTTCCCAAGTTTGAGAGAAGAAGATTCTGTCTCGAGTGGAGGTGCAACTGGGGTTTTGTTCACTTGTGAAAGTAATGTGATTGGCAGAAATTTGATTGGATGAAGAAGTTGGTCTGCAAAATTGTGGTCTTGGGATTTGGTTACAATGTTTTTGCGATTCCTCTGAGGAGCTGGAGGAGGTGTTGACAAAGCAGGAAGTCTGGGCATCTCTGGGACCCTGCTTGAAAAAAAGTTGAAATAAATTATTCATGTCTGAATACAATATTCCATATAACCAACTCTATAAATTTGAAATGGCTCAACGCCCTAGCAGCCTGTCTGTCAATGCTTTTCAGCCTTTTCTTCGCTTGATTTACGTATTTATTTCTTTTTGCAACAAGTCATACCATTCGTATTGTACAAATGCTAATTGCTGTACATGCTATTGCTACCTGCTAGCAATTTGCAACCTGACCTTCAGTGTGTATGTTCTTACTGCATATGTTGCAGGCTATTACTGGAACTGAATCGTACTCCACAAATGAATCCAGATGTCAATTAATCACTTAAATTGCCATCTAACAGCATTAACTATGTTATTTGGGGTTAGGTTAGCACGCCAAAGAGAGGTTTCCACTGCCTGTGGAGGTGACAGAGGTGGTTGTGGTTGGCTCCGCACACAGAGGACCGTACTGTACTGGGCAGTGGAGCCCTTAGAGCTCTGCGTCACTAGGGAAGCAACCAGAAAAAAAACGTTCAAGCCGGGTTTATCCGACTGCCTTCTCTTCCTCAACTCTCGAGCATTTTTCCTCATTTAATATGATGTACTGCGCTTCTGCTTGAGATGCTTGGCGTCTGGCTGTGGGCAATCAGCACCTCGTCTTGTTTAGCCGAACGTTTATTTGATTTAAGCCTCGTATTAAAATGTCCTTAAATCGCATGTCTTGAATACACTGGGTTTATCTACAGTGCTTCCAAAACGGTCATAAAAAATTTTCTAAATTATTTTAACTGAGAAATACATATAGCCAAATGAAGATTTCCGTCATCAGCACCTTTTACGAATATAAAATAGATGGATGGACATAGTAGGAAACAATGATGGACAATCGGATCATCTGCTTTTGTTTAACTTCAATCAACTAGCATGCAATGGTGCGATAAACAATACGAATGGTGATAAATTGGTTACTGGTGTCATTAAAATGACCAGTGAAAAAACAACTTATTTAACGGAAACCCCAGGCCAGCAGGGGGAGCGCTTGATTGAGCGACGTAATATGCGAGATTAAAAAGAGTTGTGCGTTGTGTTTATGTGCCAAACATGTTTAGTGTGTTCTTGTTTGTTCATGTCCATTAGTGATTGGAAGTTTGATTCTTTTAACTGATTCGGATCTTTATTTCTCGAACAGCATAGTGAAGCAATCATTTCGAGTCATTAGTTCATTTCAACGTTGAAAATTCGTTCAAAAGTGGCTGCAATCTAAAACAATCTATACAAAAGACAACACTAATTTTCTTCATTATACAACATACAATACATAAATTGCCACAAAACTTTTCAAATCACGTGAAATCCTAGGAAAACCGCACCTACGTCTTGCATTTGCTCAGCCATCGTTGTTTTAACAGCGCAATTTGTCGCAGTCACATGACAAATGAACGAACAAAACAAATGATTAATTCAAAAAAATTACGGACGAAATGGTTTACGCATTGTTCACTGAGGAAAAAAGATTTGGTAAAGATTTGTTCATGAACGGGAATTGTGAAAAGAATCGTTAAGGACGACACTTCACTAATGTCCATAGTTTGCTTGAAGTTTATGAACTTATGATCTCTACTTCAAATTACATTTTTGTTTGCCCTCTGTTTTTCTGGATGGATTACCTGTTTTTTGAAATATCGATAGTTACTTGGATTAGGAGTTATGCCTCTCATTTTGGTTTCGCGATTGCCTTTATTTTCAGTTAATATGGCTGCTGAAAATGAAGTCACAAAGCCTTGCGTCATACTTCCTTACTCTCTCATAAAACAATGTCAAGACTGTTTCTACTAGGAGTGTCCCAATCCAATATTTGTTACGTTAATGGACTGTTACATGGACTACATTACCCATGAGCCTTTGTGTGCAATCATCAGTTTGATTGTTGCCACCTATTCCTCATCTGTCGGTGTATTTAAGCCTTCACCTGTGCCATTGTTTTCTATCTGTCATTCTTCATGTTCCTCAGTTTTTGTGCGAGTACCTGTCTGTATTTTGTCATTAAAATAATCCGGCTTTTGCGCTCCGACCAGAGTTCTACGTTTCAGGGCCAATTACAACCATTTGTCCAACAAATCACAAAAGTCAACCTCTATTCTGATATTTAAGTCATCTGATGATTTTCATTCTGAGGATGAGAGACCAGAACGTGATTCAGACATACTACGTTGCTTGTGTGTTTTGACTATATCCATTTCCGTTCCTTTTCTACTGATTACTCCATTTCTGGGTCACGGGGAGCTGGATCCCCATCTCAGGAAGCATCTCTGGGCCTGAAGCCAGACCAATCTGTGGCCAACCAATCGCAGAGAGGGACACAGACACACACTTTCACTCACAACTATTGCCAATTTTTTCTTTGTCTATTCATCTGAAACGCATGTTTTTACACTGTGGGATAAAACCAGAGATGGTAATGTCCAGAGACCCTCAACACTGAAGATCTGAAGGCCACTATCATAGTAACCTAGCTCTCAGAACATCTGACCACAGCCACGAACAATACTTTTCATCTTCAAATTAGCATTTTTTTTTACGGACTATAAAGGCACACTTAAAATCTTTAAAAAGTGTGCACATTATAATTCAGAACAAAAATGTGTGCTAAAAAAAGAAGAAATAGAGATTTTATAGTGCTGGGCCTTATAATCCTTTATTGGATTTATGGAAAATATGCTAATCAGTAGGACAAAATCTCTAAAAACAATTTCTAATCTCAAGAAATAATCACATTTTCCGAGACACTAAATTTAGAATTGTCATTAGTTGTCAGTAATAAATATTACAAGTTAACATAATAAACACAGGTTTATGTTTATTCAGTTATTTCTTGTTTATTAAGAAAACAACGAACGAGTCTGTGTGTCACGATAATGTAACACAACTGTGTAAACACAATATATCTTTTCACTTTACAATTTCAAAATCAAATTAGTGAAATAATCTATATAGCCAAAGTACACACAGACAAGGTTTGTATTTTCTTATAGTATCTAATCTAGAAAATGATACTGGTTTGTGCTCAATATTAAGTGACTCAGATTGGATATGAACCCAATAAATGAGATGGGAACATTCCTGATATCAACACTCCCATTTAGTGTGAAGCTGAAACAAGTTAAGGGTCTGTGTTTTTGCAGATGGCTGCAAGACAAAATGGTGAGCTGAGTGGTCAGTTGTGGAATTAGCCGTCATTAAAAACACAGTGACATCCATTTAGTGGCTGTTTTATGACAGTGTGTGGAATTTGACTTGAACTGGCACTTTACAGTCTCTTAAAGCTGTCTGGTAATTGGAGAAAGCAGAAAACATGCCATTGGATTCTGGCCGAGATCACTTACTCTTGAACGGACCTTGACGTTTTTACACTCACCCTTAAAACATAATCTTCCAGGGCTAAATTAAGTCTTTCAGGTGAAGTCTTAATGGATTTTGCACTTTCTTTTAAACTGTCTCTATCCTCTCACCAGTAACTCTGCAGCCCGGTGAAATACATAAATGTCACTGAAGAGTCACAAAAGTGTCCACATTATGTGTGTGTGTAAATGCACATTCTGTGTGTGTGCGCACGTGTGTTTGCATCAAATTAAACGCATTTTAGAAAAGGTTGACCACAAACAAACATTGCTTTTCTTGCTATAAATTCGTTTAATTTAACTTTTAATACAATTTCTTATTTGTATTTCTTTTATATTATTTTACATTTATGATTTATATAAATATTTTATGTTTATTTTTTTTATTGTTATAAGGATTTCTTCTTAAGTTATAAGTTCTCTACTCTTAAGTTTTTCATTGCATTCATTGCAAAGGTCTATTAACAAAATGTATAAAAGAATCATATGTAAAGAAGTAAACTAGACAAACACCCGTATTAATTAACTTATATTATAATTAAGTTCTTTATTCACCTGAAACATCGCTCACAAGAAAGTAACATTTTTACTTGTTTTGTAAAGTATGATTCAGCAGCAATTCCAAAGTCAGGATTTCAAACCAAAAACTCAATTTTAATCCTGATCCTGAACAACAACAAACAAGAACCATTAGAATGAGCGTTTGAAACGTCTGCTAGTCTTCTGACGATTTTTGTCATAGTAATGGCACTAAGGGTTTGCCCTTTGAGAACTTTTCCAAGTAAAAACCAGACTTCCCAGCTTACCTTTCAACCCAAAAGTCCAGTGCAACATTTTTCTTTCACTTCATTTTTAGAACCCCTTGTAAGATTATCTTCCACCAGAAAGTTGATCACCAGAAGTTAAAAGGCATTTTTAAAGACCATTCCGAGCATCTGTGTCCGCAGCTGGTGGTTTCCTAAAGAGATTGCCCAAAGCTAATGTCCAAGTTTTGTACATTGACTATGGTGAAGACAGTCAAGACTTTTAAGGTTGCCGAATAGAGCACCTATACTTTTTCTTCCATGTCCATCATGCAAGTTGAGCAAGCAATTGAGAAAATGCCGTTTTTAGCTGGTAAAGGGTGTTTTCAGCGTCAGGTGTTCAGGTGAGTTTTCTGGGTTTGTTCCTGAGGAGAGAGGTTAATGGAGTACTGAGGATACTAAAGTTCTGGATGAAACGGCTGTAAAAGTTGGCAAACCCCAGAAATTGTTGAAGATCTCATATACTGACGGGGTTGGCCAGTTCGAAACACTCGAGGCAAATAAGCATAACCGTTACCTTTGAAGTCATTGGTCAGGAACATGACTTGGGAAACACGAAGAGCAATCCAGATCCAGACATCAAGTAACATATAACCTACTGGTAAACCAGGCAAGCAGACATATCACAATGATCCCAGTCAAATCAACACTAACGAACACAAAGCCAAACAAAGGTACCTAACAATGGAAAACACAGCTTTAAATTCAAGAATACAACAGGTGAACAGGATCATTAAGTAATCAAATTAAAACATGACACCTGGCCAGACTAATTAACGAAATCAAACTCAAACACATGGCAAACCTAAAGAATGGAACTGATTCCGGAAGTCCCCAAAACACAGGAACTGCAATCCCTGACTGGTAGAGCCACACTCACCCATCCTAGGCCACTCACTTGAACAGGTTAAATGAAGAGCACAAATTTTGATATGGCCTCTAGTGGCCATATTGACAATTACACTCACTTTACTTTGCACCATCAGCTTTCACTGATGTACACTTTCACTGCAGTCAGCAATATTCAACAGCTGTTTTGACCTTGCATGGAGAATCTTGGCAATGAAACCACTGGAGAAAATTCCTCGGAAAATGTCTCCATCTACTCTATTGTAGCCTTCTGTAATCTTTATGTCTGGCTGGTGGACGGGACCCAGAGAACCTCAACAGGAGCACACACTCAAGCCAGGTATTGGCAGCACTGAGCAAGACTTCTTTGAGAAGACCTTCAGACCTACTCTGAAGGAAAAAATGGGAGAAGACGAGTTCTGAAAATGCATCAACAGCACCACATTTTCCCAGATAACTGATGTTTCAGGCAATGGTGTGACAGCTTGTTTAGGCTATGACACTGTGATTCGCTTTGCCAAAGGCATTTCAAATGCCAAAAGACTGATTTAATACAAGCAAAGTGTAGAAAGTACATGACGGAAAGTATGAAGCCACTTAGTATGAAAATGTGTCATGAAGCAGCGAAGAAACAAAAATGGTGGAATGTTCACAAGGAAAAGAATTTCGAAAAGACAAAGTCTCAAAATCAAAGAAGACACTTGACAAGCAATTTTGAGGAAAAAGTGTGAACTACAAAATTAAGCACAGAAAGTTTTTAGTGAGAGAAATGGAAATCAGATCTGTCATTGGTTTGTTGTGACAGAAAAGGTGACGGTGTCAAGACAGGCAGCATATGTCCAGTCGTCTTTTGTAAATTCTATAGAATGACTATTTCTTGTTGCAATCTTAAAAGCTAGCAATAAATAAAAACACATGTATAAATAAAACAAATATTTTGCTTTGCCACAAGTAAAGATTCACAAATAAACCTTATATAGCGGCAGATTGATTGGACCTCTCCCATGATGAGCTTTGTTTCATGGAGGATTGTGGGAAAATGAGTTCCACCACTCTGGCATAATCTAGTTCACCCGAAATACACTTTAAATTAAAATAATCCCGTCATAACAATATCTTCCGATTACAAACGGCAATAATAACTTGAAAATAACCTAAACATAATAATTTCCAGTTCACTGTTTATTATATACTTTAACATAATCAAGAAATAATAGACAATAAGGATGTCTGCAATGTATTTGGTTGTCACATGACCAGTAATTTAACTAGAAATGTTTAAATTCCGCAAAGGTTGTCAAATGTTATTACAGTACATCTAATATAAAAACACAGTTATTTTTTATTGTGGTCTTTTGGCTTAGATTGTTCCTAAAAAAAATTGACAGAGAGATATCATATTTTATATTTGCCCACTAGAGGCCAAGTGCATGAGTCACATTTATCATCATTTCTTGTTTCTTTTTTCCTCTGGTGATCGTGCAGATTTACTGTGTTTTGATGCACAATAGCAGTTAGCGTTCTCTCTTCTTTTGTGCTACACGGATGAAACAAAGCCATGCGGGTTTTGACCACCATGAGGGCGAGTAAATGACGGGATTTTCATTTTTTGGGGAACTATTTATTCAAGCCGCAGAGTTAAGGTCTACTAAAAGGAAATACAGAAATAGAGTAAATCATTTGAGATGTTCAAATAATAATAAATAAAATATTTGTGGAGGCTAGAACCACAAAGATATGCGCATCCATTACGATTTAAGTCTAGTGTTCTTCTTATACGCTTATATGCGCTGTGGGTTATGCAGACATCTCATTGACATATCAGAGATGGTTGGCTTTGTTGTTTCTCAGATGTGGTTTAGCACAAAGGGAATTGTGGGTAAGGCCAGGCCTAACCACAGGAACCGATGAATAGGTTTGCAGATAAATTATTTTAGGATGCCAACCTTTCCATTGTTCGGCCTTAATGAAACTAGACAACCGGTCTGCACCGGCACAATAACGGTTTCCTCCTTGTAGTTTCTTATAGTTTTTTTTTTCTTATTACCAGAATATTAAGTAACCAACTTACTTTGTAAAATAGTTTTGTTCACCAGAATTTGTTGTATTTTATGACTTGACTGTCATTTTCAAACCTAGTGTAAAAGTCATCAATCAAATAATTTCAGATCAAGACAT
Organism: Paedocypris sp. Pulau Singkep; assembly: GCA_017309775.1. Classification (NCBI taxonomy): domain Eukaryota; kingdom Metazoa; phylum Chordata; class Actinopteri; order Cypriniformes; genus Paedocypris; species Paedocypris sp. Pulau Singkep. Next base: position 64,587 of record MU204399.1, on the reverse strand, counting down.
TAGGAGAACGTCGCTCTGAGCTAAAGTAATGTCATGTAAAAGTAATGAGTGTATATATCATTGTAATATATATATATATATATATTTTTTTTTTTTTTAAAAAGAATGTATATCGTAAAATAGAATGCCATGGCGATCTAATAGAGGGGGCGTTCTATTAGAGGTTTTACGGTTTATATACGCGTGCGCATGCGTTTGTGTGTGTGCATATATTTAAAAATATAAACATACTATTAAAATGGTAAATATTCAAAATTATCAATATGCACACGTTTACATGTGTATATAAAATTATAATATTAAATGATAGAAAAGCAATAGTATATGTGAAATAAAGAAAAGCTACATGCTTTTCATGCTATGTAAAGGAATGTTTTTGTGTGGGAAAGTGTGTGAGGGAGTCTCTCGGAGGCGCTGAAGGGATTGAGAGATGTTTTAGGTAAAGAGAAAATGCTCTTTGAAGTCTGAAATCCCATATCTGTGGTTTGGGAAGAGAATGAAGCTCCAAGACTCAATCAGACAACCAGCATGGGAAACCCCTCGCGACGACGCACACACACACTCCCAGAGGAAAACAACACCTTCCGAGTTTCCTAGATAATTCTCCTATCAATAGCAGGAAAACTCTGTTTGCGTATCCTGCTTTTTAGATTTGGAATGGCAAAAATCAAGAACAAAATCCAATTCACACATTCTAATTTTTGTGCATTTTTGAGCTGGAAAAGCCTGCACACAGCAGAGGTGTAAATTACTTGAGTAAATAGACTATGTTACATTAGGTATGTTTGTTCATTTTGTAAATATACAATGTGTATAAATATGTAAAATATAATTGATTCTAAAAAAAAATGCATAAAAAAACTGGCATTTGAACGCTGAGCATAGTTTTTGTACTTGTATAAGTACTTGTACTTTATTGATTGCGTGAATTTATTGGGATTGTGTGAATTTAAAAAGTTGCTTAATTTTTTTGATAATCAGTACATGTACAAAGTAGCCAAAAATACTTAAAGTAAAACAAAAACATTTATAATATTTACTAAATGTACAAAGATTCCCAAAGTTAACTCAAGTAGTTTGAATCTCTGGAAAACGGTGACGCTTTATGAATCAAATTTATATTTTAAGTGTTTTCTAAATAAATTCATTAAATTATTTGACTAATTAAACAAACAAACTAGTATCACCGAAATAATAATAACTATATAAATAATAATACATTTTATTTATAATTCACTTTCCATTACAAAAATCCAAAGCTTTCACTGCAAGCTGACAGAGTTAAGTATCTAAGTTGTGTGTTTGTTAAATAAAAATGTCTTTAGATTGTTCTTCACATACACACAGACACACACGTACGTTGACAGCGTAACACACACGTAAAATACCTTGCGCATGACATCAGATGCTGGTGGCTTGAAGGCCGCGTGTCTGGTGAAGACCTTCATCCAGATGTGTTTGTTTTCTTCTGCGCATCAACTCGGCGGAGGACAACACGGCCATGTTTACCTTGCTCTCCCCCGCTCTTCCTGTTGTTTGTGACCTCACTTTTTCTGTGGATTCACAAATAAAGGTACATCTTATCATCCGGTGCTCTTTTCTTCTGCTCTCTCAGAGCTCCGGCCCTTGAAAAGCTCTCTGCCGTGACCGTGTCTGTCGCTATGGTCGTGTTTGGAGTCTTTTGTTCCTTTTTTTGGCCAGTTGTGAAGATAATGTGGTCCTGAAAAGAGTGGAGAAAAAGAGAGAAGTGATTTGAGAGTGAGTGAGAGATAAACTGAGAGAAATATAGACAGAGAATAGGAAAGAAAGTGAGGTGATTGTCTGGAGAGTAGGGAGACAAAGAGAGAGGTGGATATACTGAGAGAATAGCAGAGAGAGAGAAAAAAAGAGACAGATGTAGTAGAGAGAGAGAGAGAGAGAGAGAGAGAGAGAGAGGTAGATAGAGACAAACAAATATATATATATATACTATATATATTTACAGTTGGGTTACTTTATACTAGTTTATTTTAGGAAACGTTAGTTTAGATTTTGGATTAAAATCTGTCTTTGTATAGTGAGATTTACGTAAAGCATCTTAGAGTTATCAGTTTAGTTTATCTTTATTAAGACTGTATTAGTGAAGGGTACATTTTTGTAGGCAAGGTTGGTTAATTTTAGTTTTAATACAATTATAAATTAATACATTTAGTTTTTAATACATTATAATACAATATACTTTAAACATTTGATTATGTATATAATCAAATTTTAGTTAGACATAGTAGGTTTAGATAATTATTATTATTTTAGATAAATTATTTTTGCTTAGGCAAAAAGATTTTTGTTCAGGCAAGCATTAGATTAGTTTGTGTGCGTTTTAGGCTAAATCAGAGTTAAGTTAAAGTGTGAGTTAATTTACTCACACTTTTATTGGCAAGTGTTTTAACAGGCATGCTGAATGTCAGATAAATGGCATTGCATCATCACAGACTGGAAGCGGCAGTGACATCACTGTGAGGGGATGAGGGCAGTGGGACATCCAGCGAAGACAATCTCACATTATTCAGCATCAGCGGATGAGATTCGAGCCAAGACAAGATAATCATCCCAGAATCCCTGAGACCACCACCTCACACTCCTCTAAACATACTCTTATCACAGGAAAGAACAGAGGCATTTTTTCTTTAGAAACGAGCATTTCAGGCTTTTAAAGTGAAATTGATGGTTAAGGAAGATAAATCCGTTATTAGCTATCAATGTTTTTTTAAAGCAATTTATTAAGATAATCAGAATACTCGAAAACATTTAGTTGCTTTGTGGTTGCTTAATGATAGCAACATTATCGTTATTATTTTTGAAGTATTACAATAATTTGTAACCAAGTTATTGTTTTTGGTACAACAGCGCCTCTCGGTGGATATTCAGTAGCAATAAGGTAAGGGAGAAATGTTTAGAATTTTCACTGTTGTGTCAACAACAACAACAACAACATTTACACACACAAAACGCTACCTAAAGAAAAGCTCCTCGTCTTGTCACAAGATTAGATGAATTTGACATTCGTGATAGCTTTACGGTTAGATGAAAAGATTTGAGATCTTAGATCTGTCAATCGATCAAACACCATCATCTTCTTCTTCAAACGACTATGATGACGTAACTGTGGTCCAGCTCATCACCCAGCACCCGCTGAAGAGTTTATTTTACGATTACAGAATATAGTGGCAGTGTTTGTGAAATATATTGTTTGGCAACTGACCGTAAAGTGTTCAAAATGTCGCGAACTTTATAAAAAAAAACATTGCTGTTTTTAACAAATGAAGGCCCGTTTTGTGAATGTGCTAAACAAACGTAACAGTGCTACAAAAATACGTTCGTTGTTGTTTTGTAAGATCCATTATTTGTTTTCTGCATTGTACTAAAAATCTTTTTACTTCTTCCCGGCCGTTACCTGAAGTTTAGTTTTAGCTTCCGGTTAGCTCTCTTGTCATGTCTGCTGTTGCCCACACGAGGGAGCTAGGCAACAATTATCAACCACTTACGGGGCATAATGAACTACTGTAGTTTGAAAACACATAAAATCGCTTCTTGATATTTAATCAGGAATAATCTTGAATTTAATAAAGTATATAATAAAAAAATACCTGATATTAACCCACGAAGATTTGGCAGAATTGGAAGAAGTGACGATAGGCTGAGTCAAAAATACATATAACCACTTCCTGATATTTATTCAGAGCATTTTTCTCCACACATGGACAATACAATATTGAATTTAACATCTTATATAATGAAGAAAAAAAAAACCTGAAATCTAGACTGGTATTATCCAACGAGAATTTGACAGAATGGCCGAAGCGACGACAGGCTGAGTCTTATTTGCATCCCACCAATTGTTTAACGAGGGGCGGAGTCTCGGATTAGGTCTTTCCTAAGTGGGCGGGGTTTATGGCTCCGCTCGCGCACAGGTGATGTAAACTTAGTCACGCGCTGCAACCGAACACCGCAGTTGATGCTCAGGACGCGGACGCGGACTTCTTCCCCACGCCGGATATGACCGTGCAGCACATCTGACGATGCTCGGGAGAAAAGTGCCTGGCTCGGCTGGAGGAATGGACCGCGGCCGGACGGGTGAACGGCTTCAGGCGGCACTGGCCGGACTGCAGGAGTTGCGTTTCCTCCGCGACAAGCAGAAGGCGATGGTCCACTGGGCTCTGACCCTCCACCGAGAAGCCGATGCTTCTAAAAGCGACAACATAAGCGCCGAGGAGCTGAGGCTGGAGACCACGCTGACTTTACTCAAGCAACAGCTGGTAATGACTCTCATCCGAGCACAATCGTCCATCAGTTGCCCCGTGCATAATGATTTAAACCGTCCTGTTGTGTGATGATTCTCATCTGCGATTGTCCATTTCTGCCTAGAGTTATTGTTGTTTATTTTACTAATTTGTAGGGCGAAGTAGTTCATACGTGGTCACGTGAGCTCACACTATATAGAACTTTTTTTTTTCGCATTATTTTAATCAGCCTCGCATTACTGTTGCCAAATACAAATTGCTAAATTTAATGTCACATGGAGCGATCGGAATACAAATGGCCTTTGTTGTTCTTGTACAAGTACAGTATAGGGAGAAAAATAAACATAGGAGATTGACACTTTAGCGTTGTGAATTATATGGGATGTAAACAAAAGATGCAGATAGTAATCCAAACACAAACTCACCTCACTTTATAAGAAAAGTCTAAGCACGGATTATAAGAGTTGAATGGATTTACTGAAACTTTATTGGTCCAAGAGTAAGTTTAGACAGACAGATCGTGACAGATAGACAGTCAGATATATATGCAAACAAATATAAAGAAAGAGAGACAGCTAGATGGATAGACAGAGAGACAGACAGACAGACAGATGGATGGCCCATGTGTTTTTAATAAGTTTTGCGAAGGCTCCGTGAGCAGCGAGACCGGGTGGGCGAACAATGGCGTTCTGTGTGTGCTTACTGTACTGCGATGGGACGGTGCGCATGGCTTGGCGCTGCCCTTGATGAGCGAGTCACGGGCTCAGCTGGGGGCCGCAGAGTGAGGGGTCATAAATCACGGCCTCGGAGGGGGGCCAGTCTGTTTCTGATGATTAACCCAATTTAATGAGAATAGCAACAGAGAAACCATGACACAGATGTGACCCCGGCCTGGATCAACCGTTGAACCTTTTGGACTTTTGCTGAACCCGTCTTGCGCTTCTTGGTTAAAGTGTCTGTGATCAGACCGACAGGGTGGTTTGGCGAGATGGAGAAACAGCCCCCGATATCGGAACAGGAGATTTGACACTAAGCGTGAAGAATACGAAAACACAAAGCATCAGTAGAACGCTCGTCCTTTTCCTGAACCACTTTTCAGTTTTTGGGTCACAGGGATCTGGAGCTAATCCCACAAACTCTAGGCTTAGACACACACAGAGTATAAATTGTAAAATAGTAACGTTGATTTCATACACTACACTGTTTGTGTTTGATGTTAACAGATATCTGTCTAAGATGTTGTTATTTACTCACTTGTTTGTTCAATTATTCACCTACAATCAAAAGCTCAAGTCGTTTAAAACCAAGAATCACTGGTTGTGCGAATAAAAAGTTATTCAAGCTTCGGCACTAAAGACTTTACAATACGTTGAACATTTAAAGTGTTTTGATGAAGGGTTTTGATTGCATAAAATCATGACGTAACTGGCTGAAAAGAATGCCGAGTTCACAGAAAATATCCAGGTTTAGCCTCCTAATCATAATTTACAGTAAAACCCTTATACAACATTGGATTAGCTTTTCCTGCAGAACGTTTTGGAGCGTTTCACAAAGCACAAAGAGACCGTTTTTGTCAGACTATAAGGTGCACCTAAATCATGAAAAAATGTTTACAAATTGTCTGTGCACCTTATAAACCAGAAGAAAATATTGTTTTTTCAAAACGTTGTCTATTAATAGGTGTTTAATATTGTCATCCTTATAGTCTGGAAATGGTTTCTGCAAATCTAAAATGTGGTTTCCACAGATTGGTTTCCCCTGTAGTTTGAGTTCCTCTGCATGGGAGAGATTAGTAATCTTCCGGCACTTCCCACTGCCGACCCTTTATCCTTAAAGTTAATCGTCAACCCTTCTCCTTTATTTGCTTCCTCTTTCTCTCTGTCTGTTCTCTTGTCTACGTCGTAAACTACTCCAGTCATATCAGCCATTAAATGTCTGGGAGCGTTTGCTCACTCCTCCATGCTTTCAGAATGAGAAGACCCTTAAAAACCCAGAGAGCGTGCGTACTTGTCTAGCATCAATAGCTTAAGTATAAGTATTAAGCCCATTATCGTACCACGGTGGATAATTTTCCAACTTCTTTGTCAAGAACACTTCAGTTCAGAGATTCAAACCCATAAACCTTTGGGTCACAAATCCAACCCCTTAAAACTAGGCCACAACCGCCCAAACCCCGAGTTCTGAGGAGCTCCTGTAATTACTACTCATCTGATGATTGCAGTGGTGCAGTAAATGTCTTTTACCCACAGACACGGCTGCGAAAACAGGATGTGGGACTGAAGACACATTTACAGCAACTGGATCAACAAATCAATGATCTGAAACTGGACGTGTGTAAAGCCTCAACTGAACACCTGGAGAGCGACAGCAGACCCAGTTCAGGTAAATAGAAGCCCCCAGTGGTGAGATCACACACACTTGTAAAAAAAAAAAACAGCCAATCAATGGAGAGAAATCAACGATTTTCTCGACAATAGTTACGTGCTAAAGCGTCTTGTCAACCACAATTGCATGATATAGTGCCAATGATGCCAAGTTTTAGAACTATAAGAGGAAGATTGACTATTTTGTGCTTGTAAATCTCCAAGTAAATCTGCAATTATCAGTGGAATTTATAAAAATAATTCAGCTCCATGTTTGAAAATTCACAACAATAAAATTCTTGTTCAGGCCAAAGAAGATGACCAATGTATTTCAAAAGCAGTGCATGAACTTTAAAAGTTGTGGTTCTCTGAATTGTATCAGTTGCGTTAAAGTCTTAAAGCGTGAAAGAGCAATTGCGGTATTAGTACTTAAGGCATCTTAGTAATATACTGTAATTTTTGGGTTAGAAGGGACATCATTGATAAATATCTATTTTTTTTATGTTTTCTGTGCCGGATTTTAAAACACTCTGTCAATTTTAATCAAATTTTATAGGATTTTAAGCGTAGTGCGTTTGTCAACACGGCCACTAGGGACCGTATCAAAATGGTGCTCTTATATATTGACCATCTAAATATATTGACCATCTAAGTGAGATGTTTCCTCCCTGCAGGCTTTTTTGAGCTCAGTGATGTCGGCTCAGGCTCTCTGTCCAACTCCTGCACATCTGTCTACAGCGAGAGTCTCTCCTCCTCATCCCAGATCAACCTACTTCCTTTGCACTCCACGTTATGTCCTCCACACATCCGCACTGCTTCGGGACAGAGCGGAGTGTCCCGCCGTTCTTCTGCAGACGAGAGCACTTCCCAGTGCGACGCCCCGCGGTCCATGGGAGTGAAACTGGGTATGAGAACAACACCAGCTCGAGCAGATAGAGCAAGACAACGGCCGGTTTCTACAGGTGAGAAACCATTACGCAAGATGTCTATCAATTGTATGAGAAAGAATCTTCAGGCATGGAGTGAAAAGAAGGGTGATGTATTAACTTGCTTCTGCCTTTGTGATCATCTCACAGGTGACCTGGACCGAATGATATCTCCTGGAGGAGTTTTCTCCAAATTCCATGATGGGAATGGCTCCATGGCCTCTAGTAGCCTTATCAACCCACCAGTAGACCCCAAATTCCTGAGTAACCTGGTGTCTAGTAATGGAGCCGAAGTGTATCGCTACCCAAGCCCTCTGCATGCTGTGGCCCTGCAAAGTCCCATCTTCAGTTGCACGGGAGATCTCGGAAGCCATGTTGCGGCTGAAGCAACTGAGGTCAAGCTTGGCTTTGAAGACAAGAACCAAAACCAAGCCTCTGCAAACGCAAGCACTGCAGGATGCATCAGCAGGATACTTCAGAGAAGCTCAAGTAGAATGAGCCTGGCCAGTGAAGCCCGAAAAAGCCAGTCCTTGTCAGATCCATCGCAACCTCTTCAACCAACGATGTCCTTGGAGTGTGCGCCAGAGAACGGAAAGAAACCTTCAGCACTAAACCCCAGTCAGCAAGAGAGATACGCCTCTGGAAACCAGTCTAGTCTGGATGAGGTGGAGGACCACGACACCCATTCAGTGAACGGTCAACAGAATTTCTGTCTGTTACACGAACAAGGGACAAACTTTGATAACGGACTCTCCCGGAAATCCCATCGCAATTTCACTGAGATGTCCTCAAAGCAAGTGAGCCGAAGACCGAGCTTCAGGAACGAGGATAGCAGGTCTTCTTGTAGTGAGAAAGGTGGTCTGATCCAACCTGACTTTGTTCATGCGCAGTTTGTCCCGGCCGGCTCTCAGAAGGTCAAGGTTCGCCAAGCGGACAGGAAGAACAAACCTGTTAAAGCCAAGGAGAAGAGTTCCGAGAAGGCTCCTGCGAAGAAACCACCGCAAAAGCATTTAGTCCGAGAAAGCTGCAGTAAAACCGGGATGGAAGGGAAGATCTCAGCGTCCAAAGTCAAACGAACAAACCTTGAAGAGTCCCGCCCTTGCTTGGATTGCACTCGCAACGGTCCTGCTCATCTCCAACCAAGCCAAAAGACCATCAAGATTCGTCAATCCAGTTACACGGATGTCTCGCAAGATCAAGCTAAAAAGAAAGGTTCCAGAAAATGGCCTTCAGCTTCTGAGGTCCAGCTCCCTCCCACAGTCTACACCCAGAGACCCAGAGAGTCGTCCAGCTCCAGAAAGACCAGCCTGGTTCGGAGCTACAGCGCCCGTCCCCGCTCGGGCCAGTGGGGTGGTCAGCAGAGACACCTTCCACACTCTTTATCCACCTCATCCTACTTCAGCTACCTGGAGTCCAGGTACCCGCCTGCTCCAGCCTCCCGACGCCAGCCTCCTCGATGCCAGTCCGAGTTTTCCGAGTATTCGGCCGAGTGCGCATCACTCTTCCACTCGACCATCGCACCAAGCAGTGATGGAGAGATGAGCGACTACACCGCTAACCGCTTTGGGGACAGCGAGTCCAGCCAGGGATCTCAGACGGCTTCGGATTCAGACAGCAGCCTCTCGCTAGATGAGGAAGACCTGCTGGAAGAAGAGGAGGAGGAGGAGGAGGAGAGCGGTTTGGTTTGGGCCCAGGCCACCATGGGGACCACCGCAGGAGGCTTTTCTCTCCAGCAGCAGCAGCAGCAGCATCGCTCTGAATCCGCAGCTTGTCGCATTAAAGCATCCAGAGCTTTGAAGAAGAAGATTCGACGCTTTCAGCCAGCATCGCTCAAGGTGATGACACTGGTGTAGTCGACACATCCGCTCTTCTTCAGTGGCATCTGGGATCCAGTCACTGTTTTGAAGAATCCCTGATCTTTTTGTTCTTATATATGTCCGGCAAGTTTCATGGCAGCTTGTTACCGATTCTGTCCCTTTTACAAACTGTACGTTTCTACAAATACGGACAAATGGTGTAAAGGAACTGTATAAATTGTCTTCACAGACTCACAAGCCTGGTTGATGTGTATTGTGCAAAACTAGCTTAGAAATAACAGACACTTTTTTTATGGTTTAATAAAAGAATGGTACTTTTTTTGTTACACTCAAATTTGCTTTTGTCTATTTTTTTTTATTATTAAGAGATACTTGTTCACCCACATTCACATTTTTCAACAGAAAAAGAAAATACAATAAAATACAAGATGTAGAAATGCAATAAAGGAAATGAAAACTATGATTAAATTGGTTTATTGCACCTTAGTTAGCTGTAGTGATTTTATCATAATTGTAGCCTTACAATTTGGTATTCTAATTGTCCCTGTAAACGCACACACACACACAGAGACAGACACCGGAGCAATTCTTAAACATCATGAACAACCTAATGAACAATGTAAATCCTGTTTATTCTATGATACTGCACTACAATAAGCTTCTCTCATGAGAACAAATTTCTGACCGTCTTTTTGCAAACATTCTTGCCACTTAAGTTCTTTGTGATTCTGACTAGTGCTGCACTTTTGGTTGGTGTTACAAACACCAGTCAAAGGTTTGAAGAGAAAAGTGTCATCCTGCAAAAAAAAAAAACAGAATGAATTGCAAGGCTGTTTGGTAAAAGAATTTGCTAATCTGCAAAAAAAAAAGATCTCGATGCTTGCAATATAAAGCATTTTAATCAATACAAATTGTGTTATTATTTATTAAAAACATGGAAAACGTCTCATTTTTATTTCATAATTCATGCTGAAAAACCATTAAAGACTCCTATTTATTTCTCTTAAAATGAAGGAAAAACAAACATAAAAATACTTTTTCCATGTATTCTCTACAACAAGCAAGAAGCACAAAAAACACTTCTTTAAAAAACACATTTTCACTTTAAAGTTCCGGCTAATCATTGTCAGAAGCATCCAGAACACTCACAGGTCTTCTAAAGTCCACTCCACGTCTCTCCGGCTCCGACTCTACATTCAGGCAAGATTCGATCCTAATGCATCTGACAACAGTTCTATTGCTGAGGTTTATCTCTGAAAGTGGAAAAAAATTTAAGTTAAGCAAAAGGCCATGAAAGATGAGCATTAAATCAGCATATGATGGCATGGTTGCTATGAGCTTAAAATCACTAAATCTCACGTTGACTTTTAGAATGACTATTAAAATTCCTGTAGAGTCAAAAGCGTTTGGAATGAAGGATCTAAAAGCCTGGACACGGGTGAAGCCCAGATGCCCTTTAGGCTCCTGCTAAGTTTTATCTTTGCTAGTCGCTGAAAGGGGCTTAACTCGGAGACCCCAGTGTTTCATCAACTTTTACTTTGGCAATTTACTGCCGTGTTTGGTCTTGTCACCTTGGAAATGCGCACACACACACTTCTCTCACACACAAACGCCAATATAACAGCTCGCTTCAGAAAACCAACCCAATGTGGTTTTAATGAAGACAAACACTGACCAAGTTGAGCAACGAACCAGTTGTTTCAACAAGAGATCTTGCTTTGAGTTGATTTGTGAAGTCGTGAAGCTCAAAGCCATGTGCCATGACTGTGCCAGACTCAGTCTGTGACCAAGAACATCAAGCAAATGATCAGATTAGAAAGCAAGAGGAGAGAGAAGAAGGGATACAGAAGGAAGAGAAAAGAGGACGAGAAGAGAGCAAGGAAAATGAAAGAAAGCGAGAGGAGAAAGTGTAAAGACAGAATGTGTGAGAGAGTAAGAGGAAAAGAGAGAGGAAGAAGAAAAGGGGAAAGAAAGAAAGGACAGAGGGTAAGAGAGAGAGAGAAAAGAATGGAGAGAGTGTAAGTGAGTGAGGGGGAAAGAGAGACGAAAGAAAAATGAAGAAAGAAATAATGAAAGAAAGGACAGAGGACAATGGGGAAGAATGAGAGAAGAGGATGTAGAGAATGTAAGTGAGTGAGGGGGAAAGAGAGAGACAGATAAAGAAGGAAAGAAGGAAGGAACGAAAGAAAGAAAGAAACGATGCAGAGAAAAAAAGAGAATAAGCGAGAAAGAGAGCAAGAAGAGAGGAAGAAAAGCAGTGAGTGAGTTAAGCATAAATAGAGAGGGAAAGATGTAGAGAAACAGAACTATTTTCTGTTTATTTTCTCAAAGCTATAGAAGTATTAGAAGTATAGAGAGTAAGAAAAGAGACAGAGAGTTAAAGACAGAGTAAGTTGAAAGAAAAAGAGCTAGCGACTGATTGAGTGAAGGACCCAGCAAGGTACTAAGTGAGTGAGTGAGTGAGTGAGTGAGTGAGTGAAGAAAAAGAGTGAGGGTGAGAGAGAGAGAGAGAGAGAGAGAGAGAGAGAGAGAGAGAGAGAGAGAGAGAGAGAGAGAGAGAGAGAGAGAGA
>MU204399.1:23768-52531 GCA_017309775.1 Paedocypris sp. Pulau Singkep | reverse complement strand
GAGAGAGAGAGAGAGAGAGAGACAATGAGAGAGAGAGAGAGAGAGAGAGAGAGAGAGAGAGAGAGAGAGAGAGAGAGAGAGAGAGAGGGCACAGGTGAAGCTGATTTCTCCTGCCCGTGCTTTAGCCAGCTGGTCTGACCTGCAGTGTGTTTGCACTGGGTCATCTCTCACCGACCCGGAGCAGTGCAGAGGTCACAGCTACTCGCTCACGGGCCTTTCCATCAGCCTCCACCTCACAACTGTTCCAGATCAAGTAGAAACTGGTTTCATGAACCAGAACCTTGCTGCGTGTGTAAATAGCTAATGTTTAACTTGCATAATCTCTTAAAAAATACTGATGTCATGCTCAACATGTTGCCAGTAGATGTGGATTCTGTAGGAGACTGATAACAAATAACAAAATATAGCTGATAAATAAGCTGGTAAATAACAAAATGACAGTGTGTGTGTGTGTGTGTATTTTTTATTTTTATTAAGTAGTAAGTACATAACTTTATAGTTATTTATGACTTGACTTTTTCTCCTAAGATTTTCACTAAACTGTACTGAGCAACTGAAACACATTTACATGTTGTGTCCATAACACAAAAATAATAATTCTTCTTTAATTTTTTTTTTTTTGCTCAAATGTTGACAATTCGATTAGCTAAATTACGTCAAACATCACAAATTTCAGCGATAGACATAACAATAGTTATCCAAAACGATTCAAGAGAAAATAAAACTACTTGAGGTCCCCGTCAAAAGGGCCTGAACCCCTAGTGTAATGAACGAGTTCAGCTAAGCTAATTAGCGCAATAGTTTTCGTACGCCATTTCTAACAGCCACACTTTAATATAGAAAGGCTGCATAGTCTAGTTGCTCGGAACCGAATAACACCTGTACCTCCTAAGACTGTCAAAATCAGAGTTTTTTTTACCTTGCCACCGTCGCATATATGCTTGCTCATCGGTCATAGTAATAGTCATTATCTTAATATCAATGAACCAATTAATAAAATCCAACAATCGTCGTTTTTTTTAACTTTTGACACACTTTGTGATTTGTGACAGTTGTGACTCTGAAAAGCGCTTTACAAAGGCACTGAACTTGAACTTGAACACAAACTCTTCAGCTGTTTGATTGATTTGAAAATTTTGTCCTTCATGCGGCTGTAAACACAAAGATTTCCCTCTTGTTTGTTGAATACAATCATATAGAATAAATTATTAGTCTTATTTGGGGGGGGGGGGCGCAATTTACTATTGTTTCATCTGTAACTGGCTTTGTTTAGAAAAGACAAAAAACCACAGAGTAGTTTGAATCACTATTGATGGAAATAGATACAGTATATATGTTTATTTCACCTTTAGTCAGAATCAAGCGGCCAGACCTTTGCTTTTCTTTACCTGTGATAATAAGTCCAGTAAAGAAATTCCAGTCCGTCAGTGGCAAACCTCTATCAAAAACTGGCCAATAACAATCAAAAACCAACAATATTTGGTTAATTAAAACATGAATTAAATAAAACTGTCCTCTACCATAGTAAGCAAAGTTCAAAAACCATCATTAAATGAAATGTGGAGAAGAGTAGAGCTGATCTGAAGTGGATTAATACACCTCGGATAGACAGAAGACGGAGAGGAGGAATGAGGGATCAGAACAGAAGAAGCTTGTGTTCATCCACAGGAGGCATATTACTGGACAGAATCACTGCTGTTATTAGGGGTCTCATTAAGGCCCGAGCCTTCCCAGCACAGTCGACTCCCACTGAGACCACAGCCTCCCTTGACCTCAACAGCCTTTGAACGATTTATCCACTTCGCTGAGTCGGAGGTCTGATCAGGCAACATGGCTCCTCAGAGGTGGTTTGGATACTGACACTGAAATAAATCTGAACGGAGCAGAAACTATTCCATCCGCCTTGTTAATAAAGCTACAGGTTAATGAACCATTGAGTTAATAACACGGAAAAAATGAGGATGAGTGGATGGAGAGACAGAAGACTACAGAGGGATGTAGGGACAGACAGTTAGAGGATGATGAATGAATGAATGGATGGCTGAAGGATAGACAAGCAGGGATTGGTCAGTCAGGCAGACAGATAGATGATGGATGGATGGATTAATGAATGTATGGTTGAAGGATGGATGGATAGATAGATGAATGGATGGATGGCTGGTTGGATGGATTGAAGGACGAACAGTGAGACAGACAGATGAAAAATAGATGGATGGATGGATGGATGGATGGATGGATGGATAGATGAATGAACTAATGGTTGAAGTATAGATGAACAGACAGACGGATGGATGGGTGGGTAGGCGGATGGATGGATGGATTGATGGACGGACAGACAGACAGATAGATGATAGATTGATAGATGAATGGATGGATGGATGCATGGATGAATGAATTGATGAATGAATGAATTGGTGGTTAAAGTATAGATGGATGGACAGACAAGCTCAAGTTCAAGTTATTTAGATAGATAGATAGATAGATAGATAGATAGATAGATAGATAGATAGATAGATAGATAGATAGATAGATAGATAGATAGATAGGATAAAATAAAAATATAAATAGGTGGATGGATGATGGATGGTCAGAAAAAAAGATTGAAGGATTGATGATCGATAGATATAAATTGATAGACAGACATAAATTGATGGATGGATGGATGGATAACTGGACAGACAGATAAACGGGCAGACAAATGGTCAGGGTAGAAAGATGCACATACAGATGAACAGACATAAAATAGATAGATGGATGGATGGATGAATGGACGAAGAGAAGGTTTTTCTTGACTGTGTTGTCTTTTCTCTCCGTGTTAATGTTGCAGACAAGCGCGGAGAGTTTGGCGGAGATGAAGAGAATCCACAAAGACACCTAGTGCATCCAACAGACGGATGATAATTAAAGCCAGGGAGGAGGAAAACTGTGAGGGGGGGGATGCGGGGGTCTCTGCTTTCTTTCAGCGATGAGGTAATCCCCCCATCCAAACACACGGCTGCCCACTGTTATCTGTGTCACAATTCACCGAGCTTTACCCCTGCTCAACAGATGTCTCCTCTAGTCGCTCAGCCTGCAGCTCCCAAAATCTGCCCAGAATTCCTGGGAAGCGTTTGGAAGCCGAGACTCATGTCGAGAGGAGGAATGGCGAGGAAAGCAGTGGGTAGAGAGGGGGAAATTCACAAATCGAAGGCTGTGAAACATCAAGATCCACTGAAGGAAGCACCGTAACGTAAGACTTGAGTAGAAAGGCAAAAGCTACACGTATTTACAGTATATGTTACTGTAAGTTGAATGGAAGTGGACATAACGGTGAATAGCAAATAAAAAATCTTATTTTATTGGCCACACAATCAGTCGTACAATGGGAATAAAAGGGCGTATAAAAATCACAATTACAAAAATTACAAATATATTTTTAAAATCCCTTTGTTTATTTGTATCGTATATCTGTCAGCATCTTCCAAATAATTAAATAATAATATCAAATAATAAACACAAAAGAACCTATGTGTTTTTGCAATGACATTAGGATGGATGGATGAATGGATGCAGTAACATAGAGAGTAACAAGAAAGAAGGATAGAGAGATAGAAAAGGACAGACATAAATATAGATAAATAGGTATATTATATGTCTAATTTTGTGCTAAATTAAACAATTTCTTTGTGTCCACTTTTTTTCCAATTTTATTCTTCCGTACTTCTGTACAGTATCATACAACACTTGCAATATGAAACTATTTTATCAAGTGTAAATGTGACTCGCCAAATGAAACATATTATTAAGCATTTATAAGCTTTAAAAACAGCAAAACTGACCAAAGTGCTTGACATGTTAGATTAAAGAATATGAACAAGAGTAGTCCAAATTCAAAGAACAATCAACAATAAAATTACATAAACCTACATAATTACGATAAATTACAGCAAAATAGAATATTAAATACTGAAGTAAAGTTCATGGTGGATCATAAGTGAGTGAGTTTCAACGTTGATTTAAAAGCACCAAACTTTGAATAAAGATTTCTACTGTACAAAGAAATATAAAATAAAAATCTATAATAATCTTAGAAATTAGACAATTTTGTTGTTTTGTAGTGTGAATTTGATACAATTGACGAAATCTAGAAGACTATTTAACGTATAAATACATTACAAGAAGTTTAAAGAGCAAAGTAACACTCATTATACAGTAATTCTACACCGCGAGGTCAGACCCGGGGTCGAATCTTTTTCACACAGACGCACACACTTTTATTCTGTCCACACTAACCAGTAAGACCTGCTCGGCCAGCCAGAGTCCATTCACATTCATGAGTCCTGGGGTTCCTGTCCCAGCCTGCGTCCATTCATATGTACGGTAACCTGAAGGACAAAGGCTGCGGCCCACCCTCCCCCCATGTGTGTGTGTGTGTGTGTGTGTGTGTGCGTGTGTGTGTGTGTGTGTGTCGGAGAAGTTTGGCCAACACAGTTCAAACAGCTGGAGAAAGATGTGAGGAGCAAAGAGATAAAAGTCCTACGTGAGCAAAGAGCCAAAGTCTGACCTTTACTGTTACATTTGTTACTTTATAAGCAGTTTAAATAAACACAATTTTCTGGAGGTACTTTATTATTCACATTTTTTTTTACAATTTAGTCATGACATAACATTTCAGCTTTCAGACATGTTACATTACATTTACAATTTATTTGTAAATTATTTTAATTATTATTATTTTTTTAATGCTTACGGTATTTCTTTCTGTCAGTAAAAACTGTGCTCAATACTCAGAAGGAAAACAAAGGTTCTTAATATGTCCAACTTAAAAGACTAACAACAATAATAATAATAATAATAATAATAATAATAATAATAACAATAATAATAACAAACATACATTGGAATATAAAGTCAGACTATTGGTTTATGTTTACTTGAGCTGAATGTAAGATTATGTACTGTATTATAGATTAGAATAATTTACAGTAAAACCTCTAATAGAACGGTCTAATTTTCAAGTCTTCCATCAATGTGGCGCTCTATTAGAGGTGGCGTTCTATTAGAGGACTATTATTATTTTATTTATTCATTTTTTTTTTACGGTAATTTATTTTTAGATCAGATTAGATTTATATCAGGTTACATTAGGATAAATAATTTATATGTATAAATTAGCCAATAAAACTTTTCAACATGTCCTCATATGTGTGTGTGTGTGTTTCAACATATCGTCATGTGTGTTTGCGTGTGTTTTGTACTTGAACTCTACAGATTGACATGAAACCTAATTAATCTGAGACAATAAAAGCTGCTCCAGTGGTTTTGTGTTTCCGCATCACGGGACGCTTCGGAAAAGGAAAAATGAAGCTTGGTTCCTCAGTTGAGATTTTCAAACAGGTGGTCTTCTCAACCCACCGGCGGCGGTTTCAAGGCTTCTAACCTTCCACTGCCCAGGACGAAGCTCCAAACAACCTCCAGATGTTTCCCCCGCTGTTTCCTTTCAGCTCTTTAGAGAAGGAGAGGAAATGGATTAGCTAACCAGCTCTATTCTCATGTCAATGTGCCGCGTATTGGCCAGATTACTGAGGATCAACCATAATCCCAACTCACTACATTCCAGATGTCTAGACTAAAGCACAACAAACTGCATGAAAATGAAAATGTTATCAACATCAAATTAAATTGGGAATTAAATGCAAAATTTTTCCATCCTTCGTTTGTTTATTTGTTTGCTAATATAAAGGCTCGTGTAAATAAAAATATACATGGCACAATATAGAATTGTATTCACACACACGCGCGCACACACACTAAAATGAATTGGGATATTTGCGTAATCAAGATTAGTAAATGAATAAAAATGTTTCATTAGGGATTTTCTCATGGGATTTTCTCTGTGTTGTAAATGTTTCTATCTTGTCTCTGATGTCTTTCAGCCTAAAAACATGTGTGAAGAAGAACTGCAGTGTGTAAATCCCCCTTAGGTGTTGGACTATATGTGTCTGTGTCCTTCAGTGACCTTCATGGCACCAGTGGACCATCCATACAGCCTGATGACCACGGGTATGAAAGAAAGTACTTTTGTTTTTTTTAAAGGTCTTAACTGACACTTTGGCTAGTCAAAACTGTTAAAAAAATGGCTCTATAAATAAATTTGAGTTGAAACCCCAAATGACCCCACAACAGTAAACAGGGTTTGAAAGGGGAAATATATATATTTTTTTAAATATCTTTGTTCTAAAGATTACGAAAACACTTTGCAATTTAGCAAATCTATTGCATAGAAACTAACCACACGATTGTTCACAACCGTTTGTAAAATAAAAGTGTTTTGAAATCTCTCACAGTGGAATTAGCCAAGATTAATCCAGATTTAATTCACCACTTTTATGGTCACTTTATCTTCCTGGATGCTTTAATTGCTTGCATTTCTTTATTGCATTCATATTGCATTTTATGTTATTGCATTGTTTTCCATTGTATTTAGTTTTATTGCGAAAAGAATCTGAGCGATTGTTAAAAAAGCATTTCCCTATATACCTATGTATCATGTACATGACAAATAAATTTGATTAGATTTTTTAGTACAGTAGTATTTTTTCTAGTACATTTTTATGGATTGATTGACAACAACTCTCCTAATGTATCCAATGCTTATCTGCAGCAAATCATCTCGCAGGGCGTGGCCTACAGATTAGATATTTAGAGTGGTTCCATGCTACATTTGAAATGCATGAATGGCAATAATAGCTCCAGCAATCCCCTGCGTCCTCCATTTGTTCAGAAAGCCATTGTGAGGGAAACAGATAAGACTCATCTCCTGGTGTTAAATGAGGTCCGTGTGTTGGTGTGGAGCACTTCAAAGACGCTTCCGAGCAACAGATGGTTGGTCCTGTCTTCTAACAGCACAGAAGGTCTGAAGATAACACCAGCCTCGGAGGAATTCATGCTAATCCCCGACAGGACCCATCTCTAACCAGGCCGCTGCGTTTCAGACGCGTCTCTGAGCAATAAAGTCAAATGAAGGACACACAGGATTTCCTCCCGAGACTCCTCAGCTCGAGCCAGGAGCTTCTAAAACGCGCTGCATGACAATGGAAGACAGCAGATATGGAAGAAGCTGGTTTGTAGGTCTTTAAGAGCGCAGCTGTTTTGTTTTTCACATGCGTCTTAAAAGAAAGCGGGACTTTTATTGGCGCTTGGCCACGGCAGGAGGCGTCTTTCATCTGGCCGGGTCAGACACCTCCGTCCACTCTTCCTGTCTCTCCTCCGGCACGTGTCGAAGCGCTCGCTGTAAAACCAGTAAAGTGTTGCTCTCATTGCTACTGAAATGCCACTGCTTTTTTAAAAAACAGAAGCTTTGGCTTCAACGACAGCTTTATTTTGTCAAAGGCAAATATACGTTTTATAGACAGACATAGATGGATAAAAAATGGATGGATGAACAGAGAGAATAAAACGAAGGGAGAGAATGATAGATAGATAGATAGATAGATAGATAGATAGATAGATAGATAGATGGAACAGAGAGAAAAATGAAGGGAAAGAGAGATAGACACACAGACAGAGAGACAGATAGAGAAAGAAGGATGGATGAAGAAAGAATGATATAGTGAGACACACACAGAGAGATAGATAGATAGATAGATAGATAGATAGATAGATAGATAGATAGATAGACTCAGAGAGAGAGAGAGAGAGAGAGAGAGAGAGAGAGAGAGAGAGACAGACAATCATGATTTTTCAATTTTTCAATCATGATTATAGTGCCAAATCAACAGAATTTAAATTTTTCGCTTTGAGACAAAAACATTTTATTAAATAATAAAGTATATTGGGGTTGTTGTTTTTTTTTTCCACTTAATTAAGAAGCATTTTCTCAAGTTTACTCACTGGGAAAAACAGCATTTCCATTTATCACCTTCGAGGAGCAAATCAACCAAAACACATTTACCTACAGGCTCATTGTTCCAACTTTGGGGAATATCTAATTAAATTTGCGAGCGGGTTCTGTGTTTAGTGCTTGTTAAAGAAGAAAACATCCTCTCCTCCGGGTCTCCAGCTTGGCTTCTGGATGGCTTCCTGGAATCTCAGAGGAAGAGGGCGACACCGCTGGGCCACGTCTTTCCCAAAACCGGGACGTGTCGGCGCTTGCCCTTGATTGGCACTTTTTACTTTTAAGATTCCACTTTTTGTCATTGCTTATTTCACCTTCAGCATCACATCAGTTGGCAGAAAAGAAAATGAAGCCCACGTTTTAAATCTCGTCACCTCGTGCATCCAGGTCTTGGCTGAGATTGTGGACTAAAATGGTTTGGGTTGATCGGAGAGAGAGAAACATTTTAATCAGTGTTTGGATGAACACTAAAGTTGATCAAGAAAGAAAATCTATTTAATACTTTTTTCTTTGAGTTGTGATGATCAGATTACCGTCAAGGTTATGTACAAATAGATAAAGAGTAGAGAAAGAATGATAGAGAGTGAGACAGAGAGAGATTTATATAGATACGTAGATAGGTAGATAGATAGATAGATAGATAGATAGATAGATAGATAGATAGATAGATAGATAGATAGATAGATAGATAGGTGGAGTAACAGAGAATGAATGATAGAGAGACGGAGAGATATGGAAGGAATGAATGGATAAAAAAAACTCCCCTAACACACACACACACACACACTTATTGTTTTCTTTTTAGGTAGACATATCTAATTATCAAATTATTCGATAATTATTACGTAAACAATACCAGACATTTGTAACTTCATAAAAATGAAGAGGTGTAAACCACATCATGGAAAGGAAGAGGCGTCAGCAGTTCCCTCACCTTAATGGGTTGAGAGTGTTTGTTTTTCATCCTGAACTATCTGCTCATCTCTTCTCTGCGCTTGTAATTTTGTGCTAAAGTGAGTGTTTGAACACAGATCGCTACGTCGGTTTTGGCCTTTTTCCATTGTGTCTCATAAATTCCTCAGGAGATAACATGTTCTGGATGCTTTGCCGTGACCGTAAAGTCCCGCGAGACATTGCCATTAGCGCAGCGTTGACACGAGGCATGTGACGCTGATTGATGGCTGCTGCTAAAAGCACCACAGCGGTTGAGAAACCAAGACCGAAAAGCCATTAAAGAAAAAGCTCTACATTTCTACATTACGTTCTTCCCAGAGAGACTCGAAGGAACCGCCTGGGTGGGACACTTCAAACACGGCGCTTAATCTCCGCTCATCCTCTGAAAACAAAACTCCCTCGTTAGCATTACGCACATCAGCTGCTGCTAGCATTAATCACGCCCACTCCAGATCCTTTCACACAACGATAATTGCTAGATTTGATCTTTTCAGAAGAAGCGCTGAGTGGTAGTTATCTGTTTAAATTCAGCCGAAGCTTTCCACTCCTTCCACTCGTCCTCATGGGAGCTTCTCACAACAAGATGTTTGTTCTCTTGTGACCATGTGACCTTCTCACACGCCTCCTCGTGAATCATCGCAGGTCAGATGGCTTGCCTGTCCAGTCTTGAGCTGTGGGACACTGTGACAGGCCATCAACCTGGTCTTTCCTTGAAGGTCTGATCTCTTATCTCTGCAAGAGAGGAGTACAATTGATGGTGGATGGGTCTTCCACCGCCATGGTGACCCCTAGCCCACCGCCTGGGCAACTAAAGAGTGGCTTCACCGCAATCATCTCATGGTCCTAGAGTGGCCCAGACAGTCTCCAGCTCTCAAGCCAATAAACAATCTATTGATGGAACTGAGACTCTTTGTTGCCCAGCAGCAGCCATCAAATCAAAGGGGGGGGGGCAAAATCAATAGGTAACTGCAGGAATTGTTTGACCTTCAAACGACGGTAAACACATATGTTCTGTCTCCACAAATTGCGTTGTCGCTCTTCCAGTCAGTTTGTTATTATGGCCACTAGGGATTGCATTTACACATCCAGTGAATCCCGGAGCAGTGGGTAGTTAAGTTGTGACTCCCGGTGGACATGTGGGGGTCAGTTGCTCAAGGACATCCAGTTGTAGAACCCATCGGACTGGGATTTGAGCCGCAACTCCTTACCACTAGATCACAACTGGTTCACAGCCTTATTGCTATAGACGGCCTTTATTACTCAGTTGTCAAGTGTTCTAACAATCTCTCAGTGGTTTTCCAGTTTTTCGTCATATAAATGTGATTTAACAGCCGTATTTGTAGCTCCCACAAAATTCAATATCAATATGTGTCTCAATTTGGCACAACGTTTTCAAACTGTCACATTCAATTGCATTGAGATTTCTACATTACGTAATTCCATTTTTATTTTCAATTTTTACAGTGGCTCAACTTTTTGGATTAGGGGTTATAGTTAACCAGGGTTATAGATAAAGAGCTGTCAGCATCACCGCTGACCACACACACCCCTCCCACAGACTTTAAACTCCTCCCCTCTGGCAGGCGTCACAGAGCCATAAGCACCAGAACTACCAGACAGAGTCATCTTCTTCCCACATGTTTGAGCTGAACTCTACCGGACCCACAATCTAATGTAACATTATTTATTTGTTTCACTCATTTCATGTCACTGTTTGATTTTTTCCCCTAATAATTATATATTTATGCTAATATATGTTAAAGAGGGAAAAGCCGGAGACCAAACTCAATTCCTTGTTGTAATTCGCAACTTGGCCAATAAAGTTTCTGATTCTGATTCAGATAGACAGACATACTGTATGATAGATAGAGAGACAGATAGACACACAGACAGATGGATGAACAGACTGATAGATCAATAGATGGATGGGTGGATAGATGGTTAGTTGGATGAATAGACATAGAAAACAGACATACAGCACAATTGATAGATAGATAGATAGATAGATAGATAGATAGATAGATAGATAGATAGATAGACAGATTGATAGACAGACAGACAGATAGATTGATAGATAGATAGATAGATAGATAGATAGATAGATAGATAGATAGATAGATAGATAGATTTGATTTTGTCTGGGGTTTTACTGCTATTGTTTGGCGAGTGCATCTTTACTAAACTCACACATCTGGAGTCTATTTTACTTCATTAGCCAGAGCCGCTCCGTCACCACATGCGGCGGTAAGTGGCAGGGGATTAAAGTGTGTGTGTGTGTGTGTGTGTGTGTCAGCACTGTAGCTCACACACCCTCGATGAAAGCCATTTCCCATGCTGCTCAGTGTAAACAGTAATCCTAGCGGATCCCAGCAGGGTGGCGACACAGCGTCTCTCCAGCCGCCCCCCCGACACTGACGCGGTGCTGAATTCACATCCGCCTTATTTGTCCAGAACCTTTCACAGTTTGCATAATCGCAGAGCAGCTTTGCATAGATCACATGCTCAAATATTAACCGGTTTAACTGATCAGTGCTGGATGGTGTCATCAAAGAACACGGTGTTTAGAAAGGAACTGGTGATAAATGATAATACGTCATATACGTACAGTTTACAGATTTCAAAAGTTTACATACCTTGGTAGAATTTATGATTTCTTGGTCATTTTTCAAAGAATGTGAATGAGAACAGAAAACACCTTTTTCCACTCAGGGTTAGTGGTTGGGTGAAGCCATGTATTGTTTTAAAATTGTGTTTACTCTTTTTAAATCATAATGACAACAGAAACTTCCCGAATTGCTCTTCTTGAGGGGAAACGCCACCACACTTTACGCCCCGCAGGACACAACGTCCGTCTTCATCTTCACCAATGACTTTGTAGTGTTAGCATGCCAGAGGAGACTGGCACCAGAGAGTCGGGCTCTCCCTAGGTTTTTTCCTCTCACCCCGCCAGAGAGTTTTTTGTCCTAGCCACTGTCGCAATCTAGCTTGCTCTTCTGGTCAGAACAACCATGGACAAATTTTATTCATTTTTCACAAAGCGTCTTTGCGTTGGTCTCGAATTAAGAAAAGCGCTATATGAATGAACTTGAACTGAACTTGAACTTGAAATGGCCCTGATCAAAAGTTTACATACCCTGGTGATTTTGGCGTGATAACGTGCACACAAGCTGACATGAAAGGGTTTGAATGGCAGCTAAAGGTGGTCATCCTCACCAGTGACTTGTTAGCTTGTACTCATCGTGTGTGTACGTATAAAGGCTCTTTGAGTTTCTGGGCTCCACACAGACCCTCGCATCCTTCATCCTGCGCTTTTTACATTTTACTTATTCTACCCGCAAGGTCTCCTTACATTGTAGGACACCACACACACACACACACACACACACCTTTTTGCACCACACACACTCAAATTAACCTGAAGCGCAAGTTTTGGACTGGAAACTGGAGGCCCAGGAGAAACCAAGTCAAGCACACAACACAAGCAAACTACACACACAAAGACTGTGTACACAGCGACAGCGCTACCCACTGCTCCAGACAGACAGACAGCTCTAATTTAGATTGAAAGACAGAGAAAGAGACAGACAGACAGACTGAAAGACAGGCACACTGATAGAGAGACAGACAGACAGACAGACAGATAGAAAGATGCATGGTTGGATGGATGGATGGATAGACAGACACTTCGATTCTTTGAACAATTATTCAAACATTACAGATCAAAATAAATCAATACATCAAAAAATGATGTTAATAGCTAAATTGTATTTTTTTGAACATTGATTTGAGATCAGGTTGCGAGAAAGATTCTGTTCATTTTTATGTTTTCTGTCCCGTTCCTTTTCCCCTGTTCCTCCCGTGCTAGTGTTTAGTGTTCATCTGCAGACAGACTCTAGACAGCAGGTGACTCGCCCGAACAAAACACCACCGCCGAGAGTAATAAGGTCCAGACAGAGGTCAACACCATGTCACAACCTCAGGGTAAGTGTAGAGCAATCTCTCTCTCTCTCTCTCTCTCTCTCTCTCTCTCTCTCTCTCTCTCTCTCTCACACACACACACACACACACATTCTCCCTGTTTCTCTTCTCCCTAACACACACAAATACTCTGTATTTCTCGGTGTATGTATTTCTTTTTTTCTCTCACTGACTTTATTTTTGTCTATTTTCTTTCATTCTTTCACGTTTTTACACAAACATCTGCACACACACGTTTCTCTTTTTCTCTTTAGTTGTTTCTCTTTCTGCTGCTCTTTTTCTATCATTCTCTTCCTGCATGTCTTTTTTTCATCTTTCTAATCTTCTTCTGTTCTCTCTATCTAACTAGGCCCCTCCCCAGAAACTGTATTTAAACATCTGTCTCAACATCTGTATGCATTGCTTTCACCTCAAGACAAGAGGTCGTGTCACTCGGCGACTCTGAGTGATGGGACCGGCGGCGCTTACACAACATCCCGGCGCTGGAGTATTTTACAGCCGCCCTGCAGTGTGTAAGTCCCCTAAACTTAATCAAACTCCAGGAGTGACCGCTGTGGATGTACCTGCAGGGTGAAGCCGGAGGTCAGGTCGCAGGGCCGAGCTTTCACAACACGTGTCGTCTTTGTAAGGTCACGGCTTATCACACACACACACAAGTCTTTCAGAACCGACGGGTTAATGGTGACCCAGCAAACGCTTACCTGTGTGAGGAAGAGAGTCTTGGGCATTCATGGAGATAAGATGAATTCAACAAGGAGATTAAAAGACGTTCTTTTGCCTTAATGTGGCTGAAAAACTGCAATAGCAATAGCAGAGAGAGAGAGAGAGAGAGAGAGAGAGAGAGAGAGAGAGAGAGAGAGATAGGTCAAAATAAGGGGGAGAAACGGAGTGAGTGTGAGAGCAAGAGCACAAAGGTAAAATTAAGAGGGAGAAAGAAAAATGTGTGAATTGGTGAGAGAGCGATTGAGTGAAAGAGTAAGTTATGGAGATTGTGAAAGAGTAAGCAGAAAAGAGAGAGAGAGAGAGAGAGAGAGAGAGATAAGGGGGAAGAGTGAATGATTGAGTAGAAACATGAAGAAAGAGAGTGAGAGAGAGCGAGAAAGAGATAAAGGGGGACAAGTGAGTGCTTAAGTAATTGGCTGAGATAAATGAAAAGAGAGAGAGAGAGAGATTAACAAATAGAGAGAGAGAAAGAGAGAGAGAGAGAGAGATTGTCTAGGAGAGTGAAACTGAGTGAGAGAGAAAGAGAGAGTTAGTGTGTGACGGACGGAAATCGAGAATGAATGAGCGAGAGAGAGATAAAGGGGCAGTTATTGTCTAGGAGAGACAGTGGAATTGACACTTTATGTTTTTCTCTTTCTGCCGATCTTTCTCTATCAATCTGTTTCTGTCTGTCTGACCGAGTGTATATTGTACACTCATTTCACCTATCTTTTATCTATCCTCTTTTTTTTTTTTTACCTATCAATGTGTCTGTATATTGTTCAAGATGATTAAAACAGCATATAGATAAAACGGTTTAAAAATTGGTTTTGCTGTTAAAAAACAATTAAAAGAAAGCAAAATGAACCATATCCGGTTTTTAATCTTTTTTTTTTTTTTTGGTAATAAAGAAGTGTGAAACAAATTATGCTCCTAGTTTCATTTAAGCAAACACAACAGGACGGAAATAGATAGTGAATGAGTGAGTGAGAGAGAGAGAGAAACAAAAAAAGTGAGGGTGTATAAAAGAGTGATTCATCTAAATCGAATCAGATTAAAGTGAACTGTGTGTGATAGTGATGTGTTTCAGATTAGTCTTCTAATCTGTTTTCTAAAGTGCTTTTGTCTTCTCAAGGAATAAATCAGTAAATGTTTAATAATCAAATAATAAACATAGAAATAACTATTCGATCTTTCAGTTTGTCTGTCTATCTGTCCATCTGTCTTGTCTATCCGTCTATTTTCCTCTTTCTCTCTCTCTCTCTCTCTCTCTCTCTCACACACACACACACACACACACACACACACACACACAATATCTCTATCTATCTATCTATCTATCTATCTATCTACCTATTTCTCTCTTACACACACACTACAGTGAAAGTACACAAGCATCTGGACACCACAGCGCCTCCACCAGCACGGGAAGATGTACTGCACCACTGAACACACTATCTAGTGACCCACTATCCCCTCTACAAAGTGGCAGTTGTGACCTAGTGGTAGAGAGTTGGACCTGCCACTAAGACATTTTGGGTTCAAATTCCCCGGGCCACGCCTTAAGACTGCCCACTGCTCCGGGTTTGTGTGTCACTCCATTAAATCAGACCGAGGCCATTTCACTTCAAGTCGAATAAACCTTCGAATTATCTTGAACCCACAACCTTTGCTCCAGGAAAGCTTCTCCTACGACCGTGACAGAGCCAGCATTACACAAACAAGACAACAAGCAGCAACAGGATGGAGAGCGGCAGTCAATGCAGAAGAACGTTCCTCAGCGCCGCCTGTGAGATTAAAACCCATTCACGCCGACATTAGGATTCTTCCTCCGTACGTAGAGTCAACAGCCGCAGACCCGACTATTTCGCAGTGTGTTTGTCTTCGGCCGAAAAGTTTGAGAAGAGGAATTAGGCCTGCTGTGTTTTGACAGGTCGGAATCGTAGAAACTCTTTCTACCGTGAAAAACCGACAGTTTACCGCTGTCCAGAGTTTTTGTCTGCAGGAATCGTGCGTGTCTGACGGGTTACGTAACTGCGGTTTAAGTTTCTTATTCACGTCTAACAATGCTGTGAGGACAAAAGACACGCAAGCGGCTCAATAACAACATCCACCACTATGACTTTGCAAATTAAAATAAAATAATACTTATTCATAAGAATTAAAAGTATAATACGCGATAAATCAAATTTACAACTAAATATTAAAGGAAGAATTTCAACACGTTTTGTTGTGAATTTAAATACAGTACATACATATATGTTGCGTATACTGTATATATGGACTGATACAATGGACACTGTATACAGTATTGACACTTTTATTTATTCATTCATAAGAAAGCGAAATAAAAACATTATTAAACATGTTTTTTTTTTCATAATAAACTTTTAAACTCCCTTCATTTTAGAACTCACTTGATCGTTTCTGTGTCACGTGGAGCCAATCACAACCACGCTGGGGTTGAAGGCAGGACACACCCCCTCTATAGTGGCCAACCAATCACAGAACGGAACACACACATTCACACTCTCACAGACCTTTGGACATTTTTTCCAGTTCCTTGTAATGTTTCTGCACAGTTGAGGAAACCAGAGACCCAAATAAAAAACCCACATGAGTTTGAGGGACTCATGCAAACTAGTCTGGGTCGTTTTGTCCGCATAATTAAAAAATTAAGCTAATAATTTTTTACATTAAGTGTCAACGTTTTAAGCTGTAAAATCTAATAAAGGTCTTGTGCAAAGTCATAAGTCCAATGTTGGTTCTCCATTTTGACTATAACTCACCATAATTCTGTTTGTGATTTAGTTTTACTCATCTATTTGAGGCGTTTAATGCATCTAAGGATTTTTAAGAGCTAAATTAGAGTGGACATTTAAAATTCTGTAAGTTCCAGAATGTCTTTGTATGTGGGACAAACAGCCTAAAAAGCTCTGGGTGATTGATCACAGATAGTCAGAGATTTATAACCTCTCGTCTTTAAGGCCTTTTATGATCTGTTTGCTCTAAAGATGGTGCTGATCTGACAACACACACACACACACACACACACACACACACACACACACACACTTCTGTTACTAGTTTGTGTGTGTGTGTGTGTGTGTGTCTTTCGATGTTTCTTCATAGAAATAAATTATTCACACAGCATTGTGTTGTTAGCGCGTTAGCATGCCGCTAAGCTAACAACAAAGACATGGTTTGAGACTCAAAACCATTGTGGCTTGGAGGGAAACCGGTTCTCCCAATGCTTGTGTGGGTTTCCTCCATCTCTCCGGATGAATGTGTTTTAAAACAACAACCAGTGTTTCATCAAATCTGCTTCATCTACCCTCTTAGATCCTGTGACTGTTGCTAATACTTTTATTACGGACTGTATTTTTTCCAAGCCGCGTTTTCATCTTCAGCTAGAAGGAATTCTCCCCAAACCTGACTGTTTTACGGCCACTTAATATACAGCCTAAGTAGGGAGCTCATTAGCCAATGTGTCCGCTATCAAAACTTGGCCATTCCCGTTTCCTTTCAGGCCCGTAAAGGCTGTTATCTGATGGGGACGGCTAACACGGTGGATGACCCGTCCTCGTGAGTGTCAGACACACTAAAGCTCCAGGAGAGAGCTCTACAAGACCCCAGGGATCCATTCAGAGCAGCCCAGCGAGAGAGAAAGGCATGTTTGCGGAGGTTTATTGCCCGTCCGGCTGGTGCTGAGCGAGATTAAACACCGGCTTTAATTAAAGACACCACTGTTAATAGCTCAACCAGTGTCACATCTCATCACTGTCTGGCACCACACACACACCCTATTCACGTGCATGTGCCCATTGTTGGCACCTGTCTGTCTGGAAAGCAATATCTTAATCATTAATTTATAACATTTACACCAAGCTCAAACAGCCTCGGCATCAAAATATGAAAGATTGGGCTTTTTTTGACCTAGAACATAAAAGAAGCCACATACTGTATTGATTAGCGATTTGAAAAAGTGAGATATAAGAAAAAAACGAAGCTGTCGCCCTCTAGTGGAATTGTTTATCATCGCAGATCATAGTGCAAAGCCACCAATAATTTGCCCATAATATTTCATCCGCGTCATACATATTTACAAATTAGAGTTATATAATTTAAAAATAAACATTTTACAATGTTTTCTATTCAGAAACTTCTATACATTTCTATACAATGACCCAGTGAATCCTTTAGTGAGTTTTTTTGTACTACGTACTAGATTAATAATATGGATGTAATTATTATAAATTAGAATAATTATCTCATTCATTCAACAAAATCGTTAGATGCACTAGGATTTGTCAGCATATTCGTCAATATCTCAAATGAATTGTGCCTGTCTTTCAAATCGTTATTTTTTTTCTTTAAAATTAAAAAATACATATTTGCACCACTGAATAGAAATACGGTTAAAATCAAGACAACTAGAATATTGTATTAATAACATCGATTGCAGAGCCTTCTTCAGAATAAAGCAGAATTAAGCAGACAATAAAAGATTATCATAACAAAAGCCACAGACAATGAGTGTTATGATCCTGCTCCTGGGCTCCTCCTGGCGGCCATTGGAGGAACCAGTATTTATTTACTTGGGAGTTGAAAATTGAAAAAAATCTGAAGAAAGTTTCGGGGACGCGTTTGTTCCTTCCGCCGCTGGAATAGTACCCACATCTGTATAACGAACTTTATTAAATAGGAGTCAAGTCTCAGGAGTCAACGGACATTTAAATGCGGATTACAATTGCAATACTGCCCCTAGTGGCCAACACTTTACTTTGGACTTTTCATTTCACTTGAAAAAACTCCAATAGAATTGCAATGAATATAAAGAACTTTTCATAGTATAACGTCTGGATACACAAAGCTTGTAATGGACTGAACGTCCAACAAACCTGAATCTTTGGTTTGCTTTTGCTACATTTAATGTTTTGAAACGCTCTCACACAAACACACATTATATGGCACACAAGGTTTAATTTATGTTAACATAAGATCATTTCACAGTTATTAAATGGAAGACCTTAACTCATTCAAGCAGGAGAAAACACAGGCATAACTTCTCTCCCACGGAACATTGATTTAAGGCAGTGCTTCTCAAATAGTGGAGACCATTAGCAGAAGAAAAAAAAAAACCCAGTAAACAGCCCCGCAGATTAGAGATGTGGATTTCGATTCTTTTAACCAGTCTTTTTTTTTTTTTACTGAATGCGCTGTCCATTTGAACAAGTTGTGAATGATTCTTCTCACTACAGAGTCTGTGATAAACAAACTGTTTACTGAGGAGACTCGTTCAGCCAGAGTCATACAAAAAATTAGTTCATTTCAAACAAATCATTCAAAAAAGTAAGAGTAAAGTCAAAAGTAAGAGTAAAGACAGACAGACTCAGACAGGCCATTCAGAAGTTAAATGTACAAAATATGACAATTGAAGGCAATATTAACTGATTTAAGGCAACCTTACACTTGGCTGCTCAGTCCCGACACAAATCCCAGGAGTACTTGCAATTTCAGTACGCGGCAATTATTTTTTATATCATTATTTTTAGTATTGTACTGCTGCTGTGGCAAAAAAATTTCCCCATTGTGTGACGAATAAAAAAAACTGTCTTCTTCTACCGTAACAGAGTACTTGCTAGGATTAAAACATGATTTAACATTTTGTCATATAACTTAAAAAATAAACTTAAACTTACATGTATAACTTAAAAAAGTTAAACAACAAGAGGCTAGTTTGGAATTAACAACATATATAAAATTAAAAGCATGTTATATGCATACTATTACAGAATAGATATGACAATAAAACGGTTTGATTTGAATTATAAAATATAGAATAAATACTATTTATAAAAGAGATTTAAACCATGCAAACAGGGACAGCACAAAAGCCATTCATAAATCTTTGCTATTTAGTGCACGATATATCCCTAATCGTCACGTATGCATTTTCATTCACAAGAAAAAGAGCAGAACACATTTGGATACAGATAAAATAATATAGAAATGATTATTAAACATCAAGATCATAAAATAAAATAAAATAAAACGGCAACGCTCCATAAAGACGACAAATTTGAATTTACTTTGGTTACTCCTGACTGGAAATGTGGACAATGAGCAATGTATGTAGATGACTGAACGTTTCTAGTATCTGAGGTTTCTCTCACAAAATCTCCATCGTCTATAATGGTTTTTCATTTCTTTCTTCACTTCATCAAGTTTCTGCTAGGCGTGTGCCCTTACGCGAATATTCAGAACTCTTTTTTTTTTTTTGGTGAAAAACTGTACTAAAACTCAAATAACAGACCTGATCTCGGTCAGAAACTCTTCTCACTGGTGTGTCTTCATGTGTTTCTTCAGACATGATCTTTCTGAGAAACACGTCCCACAATGTGAACAGGAGAACGGTTTCTCTCCAGTGTGAATCTTCATGTGACTATTCAGAGTTGAGCTCCTTGAGAAACTTTTCCCACATTGAGAACAGGAGAACGGTTTCTCACCGGTGTGAATCTTCATGTGTCTCTCCAGACTTGATCTCTGTGAGAAACACGTCCCACACTGTGAACAGGAGAACGGTTTCTCACCGGTGTGAATCCTCATGTGTCTCTCCAGACATGATTTCTGTGAAAAACAAGTCCCACACTGAGAACAGGGGAATGGTTTCTCTCCGGTGTGAGTCTTCATGTGTCTTATCAGGCGTTCGCTCCGAGAGAAACACATCGCACACTGAGAACAAAAGAACGGTTTCTCCCCAGTGTGAGTTCTCCTGTGTCTCATCAGGCGTTCGTTCAGAGAGAAACACATCCCACACTGAGAACAGAAGAACGGTTTCTCTCCGGTGTGAGTCCTCATGTGAGTATTCAGATGTGATATCCTTGAGAAACTCTTCCCACACTGAGAGCAGGAGAACGGTTTCTCACCGGTATGTGACCTTATGTGAAGATTCAGACTATTTCTATGTGAGAAACTCTTTTCACACTGAGAGCAGGAGAACGGTTTCTCTCCGGTGTGAATCCTCATGTGACTCTCCAGACCTGATTTCTGTGAGAAACACGTCCCACACTGAGAACAGGAGAACGGTTTTTCACCGGTGTGAATCCTCATGTGACTCTCCAGACCTGATTTATGTGAGAAACACGTCCCACACTGAGAGCAGGAGAACGGTTTCTCACCGGTGTGAGTCCTCATGTGACTCCTTAATTTGCTGTGGAGAGGGAACGTTTTGTCACACTGAAGACACCTGTGGTCGTCTTTGCGCTTCTTAGCATTTTTGTGAATTTGGACAGGCTTGTTGACATGATCTTCAGGAGAGAACATCTTCAGACAGAGAGACGGCAGTGTTTTTGTCCAGTGTAGTTTTGATAGATGACAACTTCCCTGTACTGAAGATTTGAACACAGTGGCGGCAGCGAAAGTTTTTCTCTCCTGTGTGAGTTTCCGAAAGAGTTTGGTTGGAAATGTTGATGAGTCTGAAAAACCTCCACCGGGAATGAAAGCAGACCGTGCTGTCTTTAAACGACAAAAAGATGATTGTTCGATCAGCTCCTGGTGTTTATTCTCCACTTCACGTCCTTCATCACTTCCCTGATTCACCCGCATCAAATCTGAAAACAGGAAAACTCAAACTATTAAAACACGTCAACATGCGAAACGACAATTATTACGATAATGATCAACAGATTTCAGACGGGTCAGATTTCACTAAGTTTACACACGTATTCAAAATAAAATACAGAAAATCCCAGGTTTTTCCACCGTGACTTTAGTCCCAAATACCAGAAAACTAACAATTCTGTCCTCCCTAAACAAACAGTTTTATTAATTAAAAAGAATGATTTCACATTTAATGTCTTTTTTTTACTACACTGTAAAACTATAGAATATAAGTATACATAACACAAAATTAATATACACATACACACGTCAGGTTTATGAGCTTATCTTATCTTGCTTTGCCGCTAGATGGATTTTGCCGTCCGAAACTTTTTCTAGAAATAAACAACCGATAGTTTCTCGAAACATCTGACACTCACCATACATTCATCTTACGTTTACTTTTATTCTTTATTTCAAATGATAACTATCAACACTAAATCTATGTAGCGAATCATTTTAAATCAAGCACATTTTTCAACAAACTTCAACACAGGGTTTGTGAAATCAAAATTGGATTCTGGAAAGAGCCCCAAGCAACCTCTAAGATTCCAAAACCAGATTAATGGCGTCCAGAATCCCGTTTTATTTCATTTCAGTCTGAAAACAGGTCATGTGTTACTTATTTGCATGATGTCGTCAGATGGCCCAACCAGGCCCAACTTGCAAGATAAGTGACAAGGCTTTTTATAAGATAACGCTTACACAGAGCATTATTATGAAGACATAATTAGATCAGAGCTGTGTAAATCTAAGCCGTGGATTTTACATTGGGAACATGCAAAACCTATGCTCAGCTTCTAGACAGTCAGCATTACATTGCATCTTTCATTCATTCAGGCACATATGAATAGAAAATGATAAAGAAATGAATCACTATAAATGCATTGAAAGCTTATTAAACTCAACAACACACAAAAAAAATAACAGTTAAGCAAAGAACCAGAAATCTCCGCTAGCATCGTTAGCAAACTTTGGCATCTGCGTAACCGATCATTTGCACAATAATACACGCGGAAAATGAAAGAACACGAGGTGCAAGATTGGCCACTTTAAAACTAACTTACAGGCTCGTGCTCCTCGTAGACTTTGCTGAAGACATCTCGCCAAACTCGCAAATAATTATTCGTTTTTAACATGTAAACAGAGTTCTCCGCTAGCATTGTTAGCATGCTTTAGCATCTGCGTCGCGGCTCATTTGACAGAACACACAAGGCATAAACTTCATCATTTAGATTGGCATTACAAGCTCGGATGTGCTTGTTGTGTGTGTCAATTTCAAACAGACACGCCCTTAATGCCGTGCAGGCGAAACCATTACAGTGAGGATGGGGGTGTCTTGAACCATACACTGCTTATTGGCGGGTTTGCGCATGCGCGATTTATTTGCCGTCGGGAGGCAGTCCAATCAATGACATTTATTTCTAACCTCACTTTACCCATTACTAAATTAAAGCATATACACTTCCCACTGTAGATATACAGTAAATTAATAATTATTTACTACATTATTTACTAAATTAAAATACATGAGTTTTTAATTTTGCAATGTTCATCGCAATGAATTATAACGTTTTAGCCTTATATTATAAAATAACTTTTGCAGATATTTCTTTCCAATAAATCTACACGGTCCAATTAAGTGGAGTCGACAGTGTATGTATGTAATATGTCTCTCTAACAGGGGTCCTCAAATAGAAACTTGAAAGGGCCACTTAACAATTTCCGTTCAGTCTGAGGTCCGGAAAAGTAACGGTCCAAATTTGAATTCCAACAATTTTAAAACCGCATCGTGAATGGTGCGTCATCAGTAGAGAAACAACGTTCAAGTTCAAGTTGTGAGCATTTGTAAAGCACTTTTAACTGTATCAAAGCGCACGTGTGAATATGTAAGAGTATTTTTGCTTTTTATTCACTAGTAGTTGGCAGTAAAAATATGGCTATGATCATCACTATGACTATGACAATGACCAGTGAGCAAGCACATATGCGACAGTAGCCAGGTAAATGGAAAAAAACGTAAGGATCAAATTGGTTTGATTGGTTTGGAGTTTCCTCTCTGTTGAACTTTTAAACAGACTTTCAGCTCAATGTACATATGAATTATATCGTTCTATTGGATTTCTATCGCATACTGGGACTAAATTGTATAGGGTCCAGTGGTAGGGAATTAGACTTTTCCCGGTTCAAATCGAATCAAATTGAAACTTTATTTGATTGTTTTTAAACGAATATTTGCATGTTTGTTAAAACACATTTAAAAGTTTCCCATATACTGCATTAAGTCATTTTGAAAATATATTTTTTTCAGTTATATGTGGATACATTTCTTCAAAAGGAACACTTTATATATAGTTTTGTTGAGTTTATTAAGCTTTCAATGGAATAATTAATTGATTACTTATCATGTTATATCCATACGTGTCTGAATGAATTTAAGACTAAACTGTTCAAAAGCTTGCGCAAAGGTTTTGTTCTGAGCATTTGTAAGGCGCTTTTCACAGTTGTAACTGTCTCAAAGCGCACGTGTGAAAATGTCAGAGAATTGTATATTTCTTATGTCAAGTCAACGTAAGCACAGTTGAGTGACGTCTCTGATTTAAAGACAAACGGCCAAGCTCAAATGTAAATCTTTAAGCCCTGATTCACTTTTAGCCCTGTCCTAAGCTCCATCTTATCAATGCTTGCTTGTGTGAGTGTTATCTTAGAGAGGGCCTTGGCTGTATCTTTTAACTCGGCTCCTCCCAATGCCTCTGACGACATCATGTAAAGGAGTAACTCGTGACCTGCTTTCAGTTTTCTATAAAAATAAGGTATGATAAACAGCGGCTGAAGGCAAAAACGCTTGTTGGCGGTTCCCATTTTTTAAAAGAAGGGGACCAGAGGGTGTGTTCCAACTATAGAGGAAGCCTCCCTGGTAAAGTCTATGCCAGGGGAGGATTAGGCCTGTCACGATCTACGCTGGCAGTGCTTTTGTGTTGAACGTTTTCTGGACTTTTGTGTGGGAGTGTGTCTTGCACTGTTTTGGTTTGGCGCTCTGGACACTTCATGTTTTGATTCAGTTTTGCTTTTGTTAATGGTCATCATTATCTGTTTCAGCTGTTTGATTTTCAGCTTAGTTTGGTCACTGGTCTTTTGGATTGTTCAATTATTGCTTTATTTCTGCTAAGTCTGGTCACCTTTGTTTTGGATTGTTTTAATTGCTTGAGTATTGCTTTATTATTTCTACTAAGTTCGATCACCTGTGTTCTGGATTGTGTTTGATTATTGCCTCATTATTTAAGGCTTCTGTTTTTTGTTCTCTGCTTGAGTTCGTCACCATACCTCACGTGAGTTGGGTTCATGTCATGTCCTGTACCCATTTTCTGAGAGATTCTCACTGTTTGTTTTTAGTCCCTCATGACCCGTTTTGGTTTAGTTTAGTTTTTTTTTTTATTGAAGAAGACGTTGCATTTGAACCTTTGTATTGCTCCATTGCATTTGAGTCTGAGCTCTCGTTCCATCTCCTGCCCCAACCCTGACAGGCCGATAGTTGAAACTCAGATACAGGAGGAACAATGCGGATTTCGTCCCGGCCGTGGAACATTGGACCAACTCTATAGCCTCACCAGGGTGCTTGAGGGCTCATGGGAATACGCCAATCCAGTCTACATGTGTTTTGTGGGCTTGGAGAAGGTGTTTGACCGTGTCTTTCGTGGCGCCCAGTAGGAGGTGCTTCAGGAGTATGGAGTGACGGACCCTCTGATAAGGGCTATCTGTTTTTTGTATGACCGGAGCAGGAGTCTGGTCCATGTGGTCCTAGTGCATGTTGGGCTCCGTCAGGGCTGTCCTTTGTCACCGGTCCTGTTCATTATTTTTATGGACATAATTTCTAGGCGCAGCCAAGGGACGGAGGGGATCTGGTTTGGAGCCCATATGATTTCGTCTCTGCTTTTGGCCTCCACAGACCAGGACCTACAGCATGCACTGGGGCGGTTTGCAGCTGAATGTGAAATGGCTGGGATGAAGATCAGCACCTTAAAATCTGAGGCCATGGTCCCTCGGAAACCCTCGGAAAAGGGTGGCTTGCTCTTTACGGGTAGGAGAAGAGATCCTGCCTCAAGTGGAGGAGTTCAAGTATCTTGGAGTTTTGTTCACGAGTGAGGATAGAAAGGAGCGTGAGATTGACAGACGGATCGGTGCATCGGCAGCTGTAATGAGGTCGATGTACCAGTCCGTTGTGATGAAAAAAGAGATGAGCCAAAAGGCAAAGCTCTCTATTTACCGGTCAATTTACATTCCAACCCTCACCTATGGTCATGAGCTATGGGTCGGATAAGGATGGATGGATGAAGGCAAAAACGCTGCGAGCAATTTTGTTAAAAAAAAGAAAAACAAATGAAAGCACCCTGGAGCAAACGTGTGCAATCACCAAGCAGAACCAGTGAAACTCTCAGCACCTTTGAGTCTGTAGCAAATCCTGGTGTCTGTCTGGTCTGTGGAAGCTTGAAATGTGAAAGAGAGAGAAAATAATGGACTAGAATCCAGCACGACTTCCTTCTAGTGATGGAGATGCTCTTTTTCTGTAGATGACAATTTAGCATTCTAATCCTTGGTGTTGTTAACACTGGTCAAGACTACGGCCATGCAAGATATAATGTATAAAATTCTATAATAATGGTGTATAAACGTCTTTAATAACCATCATTAACTTGTATGAAGAAAAAGTAAATCTTTCATAATAAATAAAAAAAATTCATAATAATTATTTATCACACTGTCAAGCCATTTGACACGAAACAATATGGATACGTGTACAGTATATGATCCAAAACAACCATTCATTCAGCTCATCACTGTCTGGCACCGCACACACACCCCATTCACATGCATGTGCCCATTGTTGGATCTGTCTGGAAAGCAA
Source organism: Paedocypris sp. Pulau Singkep (assembly GCA_017309775.1). Classification (NCBI taxonomy): domain Eukaryota; kingdom Metazoa; phylum Chordata; class Actinopteri; order Cypriniformes; genus Paedocypris; species Paedocypris sp. Pulau Singkep. The sequence continues at coordinate 26,456 of MU204399.1, read as the reverse complement.
TATCTTAATAAATAATTTGTAAAATTGACACCAAGCTCAAAAGCCTCAGCACCAAAAATATAAAAGAGTGGGCTTTTTTTTTTTTTTACCTGATCTTGAAGGTAAAAGAAGCCACATACTGCATTGAATAGTGATTTGAAAGAGGCAGCTATACAAGAAACCACTGTCGCCCTCTAGTGGAATCGTTTATCTTTGCAGAACATACAGCAAAGCCACCTATAATTTACCGATAATATTTCAGAAGCGTCAAACATATTTATAAATGATAGATTCATGTGCATAATACATAGACATTTTATAAGTAGAAAATTAGAATTTTCTATAAAAAATTATTTTTAAATGGACCAATGAATCCTTGTGTGGATTTTTTTTGTACTAAATTGTACTGGATTAAAAATATTGAAGTTATGTAATTAATATACATTAGATGAATTATTTCAGTCATTGTATGAACGAAAAATCGTTGGATGCACGAGGTTTGGTCAGCATGTTTGTCAGTATCTCAAATGAATTGTGCATCCACATGTCTTGAAATTCAACTTTCTAATCGTTTTATTTATTTATTTCATTTATTTAATTGTCTTAGACATTGCAGCACCGAATAAAAATAATGTTAAAATCAAGGCAACTAGAATATTGTTTTATTAATATCGATTGTAGAGCCTTCTTCAGAATAATGCAGAATAATTAAGCAGACTATAAAAGATTATCATAAAAAGTGTTGTGAACATCTTGTGTCATTGTCTACGAACAAGACAGTCAAATGACTTAGTCATGTTGTCAATAAAACTGTTTACTTTAGAGGGAGTTTCTGATGTAAACTACAGCTAAAGTTTTGATGACAATTTTTGTAAAATGTAAGTTACACCTTTTTGTTTGATTGCAAGAGACTGGACAAGATTCACATTTACACTTTTATTGTTTATATTGTAATTTGTTGACAGACCATGTCATACCAACATAGAAAAAACCCACTGCACACAGTAACACAAAGGGGAAAAAAGATAGGACTATATTCTGTACAACAGTACAGGCAGTGACGTAGCAGTTAATGACTTATACAATGAACTAATGGCTAGGTGTTTTGAGGAGTAAGACTATTGCACATTGAACTAATACATTTTGATCAATATGACTAAAACAATTGATAATGTATCAAAGAGCAGAGAATTGTACATAATAATTTACATGGATGTACCAAAGCAATTGCAACTTGTTCAAAGAAGTGAGAAACTGCTTATATGATGTGCACGAGTGACATCATGATGTGAAGATTGAACAAATAGTTTTGAGAATTTAATTCTGATTTGAGATTTGTACTAAAGCGACTGAGGAAAAACTGTAAAAGAAGCCACATACTATATTGATTAGCGATTTGAAAGAGGCAGATATAAAAAAAACGAAGCTGTCGCCCTCTAGTGGAATTGTTTATCTTTGCAGAACACACTGCAAAGCCACCAATAATAATAATATTTCATCCGCGTCATACATATTTAGAAATTATAGAGAGTTATGTAATTTAAAAAAACCCATTTTATAATGTTCTCTATTCAGACATTTGACTCCACAATGACTAGTGAATCCTTTAGTGGATTTTTTTGTACTACATTGTACTGGACTAATAATATGGATGTGATTATTATAAATTAGATTATTTCATTCATTGCATGAAAAAAACAATCGTTGGATGCACTATATTTTTTTGTTTTAGCATATTCGCCAGTATCTCAATTGAATTGTGCGTGTCTTTCAAATCGTTTTTTTTTCTTTAAAATTAAAAATATTTGCAGCACTGAAGAAAAATATGGCTAAAATCAAGATAACTAGAATAATGTTTTATTAATATCGATTGCAGAGCCTACTTCAGAATAATGCAGAATTAAGCAGACTATAAAAGATTATCATAACAAAAGCCACAGACAATGAGCGTTATGATCCTGCTCCTGGGCTCCTCCTGGCGGCCATTGGAGGAAGCAGCATTTATTTTCTTGGGAGTTGAAAATTGAAAGAAATCTGAAGAAATAGTCAAAAAATTATTGCTATTTCAAGATTAAAATTGGTTCAAGGTACATTCGGACAATTTTATCGCTGACATTTGGAAAGTTTAAGATCATCGATCAGGTTTTCTAGTTTTTATTGGATAAATAGATCCAAGATAAAATGTTGGCAGCAGTAAAACAACACTCCAACTTTAATAAGCAGACGATTCGGGAGCGCGTTTGGTTCGGGCATGCTGGAATATGGAGTTATAACATCACAGGTGGATTTCGTTTTTGGCTTGGTTTAGGCACTGTTAAACCTTCTTCTTTTCCTCAAGTCCGTCTTAATTCTTCTTGCAACAAATCCCGCTTGTGTATGTAACAATCCGTCAGTGTATTTCGTTGATTTTAATCGTGTTTGTAAGGAAGTGTGCTTGCATAAGCAACACATGAGGCCATTTTGTTTTTTGGTTTTATTCCAAATATACGTTTTTTTTTTTTAGAATTGTATTTAATTTATTTATTGATCAAATGTATTATTATGTCATTACTGTCCATAAAGCAAGTATTTTTGTCTATGGGCATTACTTATGTGGCAGCTCCTATAAAGATATTAATGAACAGTCTGTACAAATTATTTTTATTTTAGGTGTCAAAAGTATCGATATCGGTCCATACTGGACCTGTAGTTACTTGGTATCGTATCGAT
>MU204399.1:0-18890 GCA_017309775.1 Paedocypris sp. Pulau Singkep | reverse complement strand
GGTATTCTGACTAGGAGAATACGTTTTAGGATATCTTAGAATACTATTTTAAAAAGATAACGCGCCTGGACTATTGCTCTGCAAAAGTAAGACGTATTTGTTGCTTTAATCTTTCAGGACCTGTCATGGTGGGCGGGACAATGGCGGTGGGCTGCTCCACGATTGGTTCGCTTTGACCAATCAGAACAACGAGTAAAATCAGTGCCATAAAGATTTGTAGGCGCGCAGACGAGAACTGAGCAAGATTCGAGCGCGCGCGCGCTCAGTTCACACGTTGCGCGCCCTCAGTTCAAGCACGCGTGCGCTCGGTTCAAGCAGCGCGCACTCACTTCACAGGTTGCGCGCGCTCGTTTCAAGCTAAATCGAGTTGCGCTCGCTCGCTTCGAGGTTTCACGCTCGCGAATCTTTTTGGCACTAAATTGATCCCATAGGCATTACAAACTCGGATGTGCTTGTTGTGTGTGTCAATTTCAAACAGACACGCCCTTAATGCCGTGCAGGCGAAACCATTACAGTGAGGATGGGGGTGTCTTGAACCATACACTGCTTATTGGCGGGTTTGCGCATGCGCGATTTATTTGCCGTCGGGAGGCAGAGCATCTCCTGCTGGAACTTCACCCACACACCGATACTTTCCGCGTCGCGGGGGAGTTCCGGCAAGATGGCGAAGGGAGCAGACGTCTGGTAAATATCCAGCGCAGCAAAACCTTGAAAAGTCGAAATGAAAACTTGGCATTTATAAGACCGACTCTTGGCTACATGTTGTGATAAAAGATAGCAAGTTCGTGAACCGGTTAAACGCTATATAACAGAACTGCATATAAAAATGGCCAAACCTAACGCCAAAGTTTCGGCTAATGCTAAAGCTAATATGTTGTTCCCACACGAATACTGCATGTCTAAGGACATGGAAACGAATGCCAAGGGCACAAAAAACAGCTTAACATCGCCCTCGAAACCACCAGCACCGCAGAAAAAATCAAGACCAGAAGTAAACACCAGTCTTGAGACCGATGTGGATCATTCTCACGTCTCAAACGCCACAATCTTAGCTGCGATTGACACTCTCAAAGATATGATGAGCGACTTCAAGGCGGAGCTGAAGCAAAACACCTTGACTATAGCTAATATCGCCAAAACAGTGGAGTTTAACTCTACTGAAATCAAAGAATGTAAAGATAGAAGCAAAAAGTTAGAAACGGAAGTGAACCGTCTGAAAGAGAATAATGCAGAGCTGGAGAAGAGAGCGTCAGAATTGGAGAAGAAAACATTAGAAGCGGAGCGATACAAAAGAAAATGGAACCTGAGACTAAACGGTGTTAAAGAGGAAAAAGATGAGAACACTCGAGCGCTGGTGGCAGATATCATCACAAAGATTGCACCACACTGGAAAGAGAAGGTGGACCACATTCTGGACACGGTACACAGGCTGGGCCCAAACGATACCAACCGTCCCCGACAGATCATCATTCAGTTCGCGGGGAGGATCTACAGAGACGAGCTTTGGCGATCAACTAAGCATCACCCGGTCTGCAGAGACCTCAACATACGGTTTGCAGAAGACCTCATCAAAGAGGACAGAGAGGCGAGAAAAGCAGTGTGGCCCAAAGTTGAACAAGCGAGGAAGAATGGATGTAAGACTATGTTTCGAGGTCCCTACGCCTTCATCAACGGCCAGAGAGTCACACCATGACTTACTTCTGACACAAGATGATAACTAAAATTCAGGGTTTTGCTACCATACGTTCTCATTTGGTAACACTTTCTACTTTATTATATAACTGTTAAGTTTACTTTTCCGTTTATGTTGCAATTTAATACTGATATTTCTTTACTTTCTTTAAATGCAAGGGGTCTAAGAGATTTAACAAAGAGAAAAAGCTTTTTTTTTATTTTGTAAAGGGAAGAAGGTGAACTTTGTATTTCTACAAGAAACACACTCTACAAAAGAAGATAATTTATTTTGGTCCCAGCAATGGGGAGACAAGGTTTTTTTCAGTCATGGCAATACAAGGTCAGCAGGGGTCGCCATACTCCTCAACAACTTTCAGGGTGAAATTGTGTCACATGTGGTAGACGAATGTGGTCACTGGCTGATCGTCATAGTAAGCGTTGATAATTTGAAGTTCATCCTGGTTAACATATATGGCTATAATAATATCAAAGAAAATAAAAGTTTGTTAGAACAAGTCACATTGCAGTTGGACCAACTAACCTTAGCACACCCATCCAATAACATCATAATTGGTGGGGACTTGAACCTAGTACAAGATGACTGTATGGATAGATTTCCCTCTAATTATGTTTCAAGTCACCCCAATGCAACATTTAATAATTTTTGTAATGAACAAGGCCTTACCGACGTATGGAGACACCTTCATCCAGGTATAATACAGTTCATAATGCAGTACATGGTTCAACTCTAGTTGTAGTTTGAAATCAAGAATTGACCATTGGTTAATTTCAAATCACTTATTATGCCATGAGGTTAAATGTAACATATCTGCGGCTCCACTGACAGATCATTGTGTAATATTATTACATATTAAACCCCAAAATAGAATCAAATATGTAAATAAATACTGGAAATTCAACTCCAGTCTTACTAAAAATGAGGATTACTGCCGAAATATAAAATTACTCATTTCCGAAATTGAGGCATCAGAGGAACTCGATTCCCCAGTCAAAAAATGGGAATACCTTAAGTACAAGATCCGTAATTTCTCAATCTCATTTAGTAAAAGATTAAAGAAAGATCTTGAAAAAACTCTATAGCTCTAAATTTTCTAGAAAAGATTGTGACAATTTTTTTAAAAGACATTGCGCAACATATCCCCAAAGTACAGGACAATTTTAAACAAACGTGCGATAATCAACTTATGATGTCGGAGCTTGATGCAGTGATGAGTCGACTCTCTCTTAATAAAGCTCCAGGCTCAGACGGGCTCACAGGGGACTTCTTTAAACACTTTTGGAAGCATATCAGAAACTTACTGTATCTTGTATTTCTGGAAATTTTTGAGACCTGCACACTCCCAACTACAATGAGACATGGGGTTATTATTTCTTTCCCAAAACCTAATAAAGACCCCAGACTTATAGAAAACAGGAGACCTATCACTTTACGGAATTCTGACTACAAATTATTAACGTACATCTTTGCCTCTCGTCTCCAGATGGGCCTCTCAGGGCTTGTGGCAGAAACACAATCTGGTTTTTTGAAGGGCCGCTCAATTCACAACAACATAAGACTAGTTATGGATATTATTGAGTACCGGCACCTTATAGAAGACTGTTAGGGTTCTCTTCTTTCAGTTCTTTTTAACGATGGACCATATTTCATCACAGAAAATAAGTTGCAGTCTGTTGAAAGTTCATGTACCTTTATTTTGGTTACAGGAGTAAAGCGGTGAAGTTGGTGAAGCGGCGATTCTATGCGTGTAGCTTCAAGAGCAAATCTGTCTTCCTTCTCTGTTCTGCTTCACTTGCGTTTTCCTTCTGCCCCTCACTTACGTGTTCACACAGTTATATGCAACACATCAAAAGAGCTGGCTATCTTTTAATTGGCTGTTTGGGCCAAAGACATTTATCTCTTTTACGAGCAGTTTAGCAAAGCGAGCCATCCACGCCAGATCCGCCTGGTACGATCGTCCCGACCTCTCACCTCTTCTACATGACTCACACCCTCCCTTCCTTTCTGCCAGATGTCCTGTTTTAAAGCATTCTTACCTACAGCAAGCATTAAACATAGTAAAGCAGTAAATATGAGCATGCATACGTATTTACCTAACATTTCTTTCAAATGATAATATAGCAAAAGCATGAATTCCAACAAAGACAAAGGTTTCATTCTCTTCCTGGACTTCTACAAGGCATTTGACTCAGTGGAGCATCCGTTTATATTATCTGTACTGGAAAATTTTGGTTTTGGCACTAAATTTATAAACCTAGTTTGTGGTCTATATAAGAATATTAATAGTTGCGTTAGTCTTCCAAATGGCACCACCTCGAGTTTTAAAATTGATGTAGGAATCCCTCAAGGATGTCCTATTTCACCATACCTGTTTATATTAGCAACTGAAATGTTGGCCATTCATATCAAGAATTGTGGTGACATCAAAAAGTTAAATGCCTTGGGCACAGAAATCATTATTAGCCAGCTAGCGGATGACACAACACTGTTTTTGAAAGATAAGCATCAACAGCTATTGAAAAATTAAAACTCTTCTCCAAAGCCTCAGGGTTAAACTTAAACTTAAATAAATGTGAACTGTTGGCTATCCATGACACATCATTAAAAGAAATTAACCACATTCCTATTAAGTCAGAAATTAAATACCTGGGTATCAGCATCAGCAAAGACCAGAAACTAAGCCAATCACTGAATGTAGGCAAAAAAACTGGATGAATGCAAAACAAAGTTGAACTTGTGGCTTCAAAGAGATATATCGCTCCTAGGACGAATTTATCTAACAAAGATGGAGAGTTTATCAAGATGTATTTACCCGTCTTATTCTAATGCCGTCCCAAACAAAGTAATAAAATCCATCAACCAAATGAATCTGAACTTCGTTTGGAGAAATAAGCCTCATTACATGAAAAAAGCCTACATGATAAAAGAAATTGAAGACGGTGGTCTCAAAGTTATTGATTTTGACTGCCTTAATGGTACATTAAAGATAAACTGGTTAAAATCGTGGATCAAACACAACCAATCCATCTGGTTTTGTATCCCAAATCACTTATTTAACAAAATGGGTGGCCTAAAATGTTTGCTCACTAATAACTTTGATGTTAATAAGCTCCCTATTGCACTGTCAGAGTTCCACAAACAAATTTTACTGTATTGGAAAATGCTGTATGTACATAACTTCTCACCACATTCAAATGCCATTTGGAATAATAGATATGTACTGCATCGCAATAAATCCATATTCTGTGCTGAATGGTTTGGGAGAAATATATGGTCAGTGACTGATCTGATGGATGCAGAAGGCAATTTGTTGAATTATGACCAATTTTGTTCAAAATACAGCTTCAATCCTCCCATCGCAGAATTCTTAAAAGTACAGAATGCTCTTCCTCGAAAATTTATATTTCTCACAAGGAACATTATGACACATCACATTATAAATCCACAGTTGGCCTCGTTATCAATTGAAGGAATATCTATTTTGGACACGAAATGTGACAATTTTTTGATCAGAACATGGTTCACTGAAAGATTGTTTCCCGGGAGACAGAACAAAAATAATATATTGAATAAATTTGACAGAAACGTAGTTACTAAATTAAGAACCCAATTTATGAAACTTCCAATTCCCCCAAAAGCAAAAGAAACACATTTCAAAATTATGAATAATATCTATCCCTCCAAGGAATTACTTAGGTTACGCTTTAACATTGAAGACAACAGCTGTTCCTTTTGCCAAAATGCTATTGAGGACACTGACCATGTATTTTTCCTGTGTAACGCAGTACAAACTTTCTGGTTAGATATATACAAATGGCTAAAAAATAAATTCCCGTCCATTAAATCCTTTTTTTCTAAGGACAACAAAATGTTTGGTATAACGTTATACAGCAAAATGGATAATTTATGCATTAATACTGTGTTGTGTTTGGCTAAGTTCTTCATACATAGACACAGATTACAGAAATGTCCCCCCAACATTATCTTCTTTAAAAACAAGTTTAATTTATATCTAAAATCTCTTTTTTTTGTTGATTCACCCAAAGCCAAAAAGATTTTTGATATATTGTGTGATCTTCCCCATGTATCAGATAGTTAGATTTGTCTGTGATTTATTCCCTGGCATTGTGTGCCTTTTTTGCTTCTCTATTTCTCTGTTCACTCTGTTAGTTATGTTGTTAATGTTATTTGTTTTGCTATGTTCAAATGCTCCTTTTTGAAAAAAAAAAAGAAAGGGAAGGCTGTATACATGCATAAGCCATATTTTGTATAAGTTTGTTCTGAATAAAGTGGAAAAAAAATAAATAAATAAATACTTTGACACAAAACATGACGTGTCCCGTTATGGTTAATAATTAACCACGTTTATTTAAGTAGATATTGATCTCATTTAATTTATTATAAATATTTTTAAGTCATTGTTGATTTATTTTAACGGTTTAACTTCTGATTGGCATTATATTATTTAACTTTCATTATAGAGAATTGTGGGGGAACATGCCCTGCCCCTTTAAGGCGAACTTGGAGGTTAAAAGAGAAAGAAAGAAAGAAGCGAGAGACAGGTGCGAGTCTCCCGGAGAAGCGGACGTTGTGTGGAATAAAACAAACGTTTGAAATCCACCGTGTGACTCATTCATCTGAGAAGACCACGCCGAAGAGACTGAAGTGAAGGACAAGAAACACGGGTTACACGAGCTAAGCTCCCGGATCCAATCAATGACATTTATTTCTAACCTCACTTTACCCATTACTATATAAAAGCACATACACTTACCAGTCTCAGCAACTGAGAGCTAACAATTGTCCGTCTTAGGAAGATGTCTTGGTCCAGAGAACTTTGGCATCAGCCTTTAACGCCTTTAAAAGAAACCCAGCAGGTATCCGTGTACGAAAGCACACAGAAACACTCGCACCAACGCCAAAATGCAATAGCCAGTTGGATTCCTTTCCTCGTTTGGGCAAAGAAAGATCTACAGCTTAGAATCTCAACAACGGCTGGAGTTGAGAACTGAAACCATGTCTCTCGCTTCTCCCCCGCGCGCGCGCGCCTGTAGGGGAAGTACCGGAGGGGGAGGAGCTTTACCCCTGCAGGACAAATCAAAGGGAACTTGAACAGATCTGGTTATATGGAGTTTTGAAACTGTAGATATACAGTAGATTAATAATTATTTACTGTTTTCTCAATGCATAATCTAGTTATACATGAGTTTTTAATTTTGCAATGTTCAGTGCATTAAATGATAACGTTTTAGCGTTCTTTTATAAAATATACTGTTTATTATTTTTTGCAGATAATTTTTTTCCACGGTATATTTGCACGGTCCAGTTAATTGGAGTCGACAGTGTTTGTAAGTGAATTGGCGGTTTAAATCCCCCTATGACTGTGTCCGCTGCTGAGTGTCCTTGGGCAAGGCACGAACCCCAAAATGCATGGTTTACATATAAAGTGTGTTCTTTTTCTACTCTTCGGTTGAATTATAATACATATTTAAATACATGGAAATATAGTTACTGTTAATCTATTTCTATTGTTATCTTTCTGTCTTCTTTATAGGCTTTATTTGATTTGCATGTTTGTTAAAAACATCTTTAATCATATTATCAGAGTAGTGTCAAAATGATCAAAGGTGTTTGGGTTTCGAACAAAGCCGTTAGTTGTGATTAGATTCATCTTTAATACTGAAAAAGGCTCACGATATCCAGAGGGATCCGCAATACAAGAAATTTGAACCACGGGAAAGAACTGGTGAAAGTCCAGCAGATGGAAGAAACAAATAAAAGCACCCTGGAGCAAACGTGTGTAATCACCAAGCAGAACCAGTGAAATTCTCAGCGACTTTGAGTCTTTAGCAAATCCCGGTTTCTGTCTGGTCTGTGGAAGCTTGAAATGTGAAAGAGAGAGAAAATAATGGACACGGCTTCCTTCTAGTGATGGAGATGGTCTTTCTCTGTAGATGACAATTTTACTTAGCATTCTAATCCATAGCTTTGGTGTTGTTAACACTGGTCAAGACTACAGTCCCCCAATGGTATAATGTATAAAAATCTATAAAACATATACAAAAAAACATCTATAATAACCATCATTAACTTGTATGAAGAAAAAGTAAGTCTTTGCATTTTCATCTCAAGTGAGTCCGGAATAATTACCGTATTTACTCGCTTATAAGTCGATCCTCTTATAAGTCGACCCCCCCACTTCAGATGTGAGATTGTGGTATTCTGTTTAGACCCCCTTATAAGTCGGGTGAAAGAAATGAGAGAAAAGTGAAAAGATAGAAATGAGTAGAAACCCAATTTTGGGTTTCATATAAAGTCAATTCTGGTTATTTGAGGCTCACAGAGACACTGAAGAGGCACAGAGAAATAATGATAGAACACCTTTAATCTTTCCTACAGAAATAATAAAAGTATTCAGACATCTTTGGTGGTAAAGGCAACATAAAAATCAAGTAACCCTGCTTGTTTACGTTGGAATTCATCTATTTAAGCTATTGTTTATTTATGTTTAAGTTTAAATTGTCATTGGTTTGGTTGCATTATCATTTTAAAGATTTCTGGGAAAAGTGCTCTGCCCCTTTAAGAGTACGGCTAATGCTAACTCGTGTTTTGGGAATAAATACAACGTTCGAAATCCACCGTGTGGATCGTTTATTTGTGAAGCCCCACGCCAAAGAGAGACACAGAAGTCAGAAGAGAGTTGAGCCGAAAAAGTGTGAGTGAGACAGTGCGCCTGCGTGTGTGTGTGTGTGTGTGTGTGTGTGTGTGTGTGTGTGTGTGTGTGTGTGTGTGTGTGTGTGTGTGTGTGCCTGTGAGAGCGCGGAGCAGCGTCCAGCAGAGAGCTTTTCCTTTTCGTGCCGTTTTCTGAAAGATGTATTTAGTTTGCGTCATAAATGTTCATTTATTTATCACGCTTGTGTCTCTGCTGTTTATTTTCGTGAGAAAGGGTGAAATATCTGCACACTGTTCTGAGTAAAATATTTTCTATTTTCTATTAAGTCGAGCCCCCCACTTTCAGCCCGAAATTTTTAGGTAAAATCCTCGACTTATAGTCGAGTAAATACGGTATTCATCACATGCATCATCACTGACAGCCATTTGTCTGGAAAGCAATATCGTAATAAATAATTAATAAAATATACACCAAGCCACAGCCTTTCAGCCTCAGCACCAAAATATGAAAAATTGGGCTTTTTTTGACCTAGAAGATAAAAGAAGCCACATACTGTGTTGATTAGCGATTTGAAAGAGGCAGCTATAAAAAACAAAACAAAAAAAAAAACTGTTGCGGAATTGTTTATCTTTGCAGAATTTATAGATATTATAAATTATTTTTAAATGGACAAGTGAATTCTTGTGTGTTTTTTTGTACTACGTTGTACTGGATTAATAATATTACAGTCATGTAATTAATATAAATTATATTCATTATTTCAGTCATTGTTTGAACGAAAAGTCGTTTTGTATTCACGCGGTTTGTCAGTATCTCAAATTAATTGTGCATCCTCGTGTCTTGAAATTCAACTTTTTTTTTTTCATAGACATTGCAGCACTGAATAAAAATAATGTTAAAATCAAGGTGTTAGATTGTTTTTGCTTTTGCTATATTACGCTTTGCTACATAAAAAGATATTGATAGATTATCATTTGAAAATAAAGAATAAACGTAAATATTTGTGCTCATATGCTGTTTACAGCTTGAAGTTGAACCTAGCTTTAAAGACGACCGTGCAAAGACGGAAGCATCAGCTGTTCTCCTCCATCCCACCGGTGCCACTGGACACTCAGGTGATGCAAGTGACATGAAAAGATTGGAGCTGGAAAAGTCAGAGACGTCTGACGTTTTCACTCGCAGCAAGGGAGGAGGAAGCCTGAGCCAAGTCATGGAGAAAAAGGAGAAGGACATTTCTGAGGACAGAGCTGCTGGATCTGCATTTCTTCACGTCTCGACACCAGCACCCCCCGAGCGACAATCTACTGAGCTGGGAACACAAGACACTCAGCTCCTGGACCGCATCAGAAAACATTTTCTGGGAACATCAGACTTTGTGCAAATTTCAGCATGCAAGCAGAAAAAAGGAGAAGATGTGTGGGAGTACAAGGATGGGCTGAAACTCATTTTTGGAACCATTGTGATCGTTCTGCTTCTCATGAGCAGCATCTGCAAGACAAACCCACAAATCAGCCCCACGAACGAGACAGAGAACACCTCGCCAGACATTCTTGACCTCTCCGAAATTCTTCTCGCACATCATCAATTGATCCGCCACAGCCACGTTCATCATCAGTCATGTCTGCCCCGTTTGCCTGCTTGGCAGAGACCTTATGCTGGCATGTGGATTACCTCTCGTTCCAACCAGTGATGGAGTTATCGTCACCCTCACAGAAGAAGCAATGCTCAGTGAAATTCAATCGTTTCCGCCGGGAAGTGAGTACTGGACTTTAGAGTTTGATCAAGACGATCAGCAAGAAACTGCTCAAGTGCTGTTATCCACCGTATCATCAAAGCCAAACACAGAAAGAATGTCTGCATCTGACCTGCATGTCACCCTGCGCTATGATTCACACACAGGTGATGACCTCACATTCTCTGCCGCCGTTCATGAAGCCGGCACCCAACCTGTGTTTTTGAATGATCTCATCACTGACACAAGCGGCCGAGCAGCAGTACAAGTTGACTTCACCATGTCAGTAAAAGCATTGCTGACACCACCATCACGCACCCCCCACATCTCTCTGGCGAAGACATCAGAAGACCGCTGGGAAGATCTGGAGAGCATGGTGCGCCGCTCGTTAACGGCTGTTTTCCCTGTCCTTGACCCCGATTATCCAGATGTTGAACATGATCCAGAAGCTGGATTAACTCGACGCAGACTCAAGTTTGAAGGTCGCCTTGCTTCCATTCCAAGTTCGTTTTGGTCAACTGGACCCACTGATGTCGGCCTCATGACCACTGCCACACCTGTTGTCATCACCCCAAAATCAGAGACTCGTCCCAGAATTCGCCAGTACCCATTAAAGCAAGAAGCCATTGTGCTAGCCCTTTTCAAACATCTCTCAGCGAAAGAAATCAAGGCCTCAAAGAAGAAACTCCAACTGGCAAAGCAACAAGTGGTTTTCCTCGGACACTCACTCACCCCACAAGGCAGAGTTGTCACTCATGACAGGAAGTCTGCTATTCAAGATGCGTCCAAGCCAGAACTACGCTTCAATCTCACAGCCACTGTTGGACATTACGTACTCAACCCTGTGCTAATTATTTTTGTGTTAATGCTTATTGGATTGATTGTTTTCTGTGTGATTCCCTGTATCAAAGCGATGTTTAACAGATTGATTAATCATGCTTTTGTTATGCACGACCCGTACCGTGCTAGAGAGGATGAGTTAGATGAGGATGAATTCTGAAGAATGTGATGATATGCATGTTTTAAAGTCTCAATTGAGAAATTACGTGTATTGACAAACTTAGGTTTATTCTTTGGACTTTCAAATGATAAGAGGAGGGAATGTTAGAGTAGGGTTACCACTTTTGATACCTAAAAATAAAGGACGGGGGGAGGGGCGTTGGGGGCGGGACTTTGTGGGCCATGTGGGCGTGGCGACGACGACATAATTTTATGATACAGTTATTAACGTTGAAATGTTTTCAGGGAAGTATAAACACCTATACATTTAAAATAAGCTGTATTTAATTAAAATGCACTCAGTCAATAGACTCATCTATGGATAATTGTATTTTAACAACTATCTAAACATGGACACATCACATTTTTATTTAAACACACATTTTTTTTTAATTCTAAATTCGAATTCTAATAATTTACTGGTTTATTTTCTTTACTCATTGGCATTGTGTTGTTTATAATATTTTTTTAATATAGTTGTTTATATTAATGTTTGTTTGACTTAACTGTAACTAGCGAATCCTAATATTACATTGGACTGTGATCCACGTACGTTTTTACAGAACTGTTACAAATTACTATTTGCATTATGTTTAAGTAATTACTACTAACCATTGGCTCCAGCCTTTTCGAGGGGGTGTGGCAAGCGAGAGCCGGTGTTCTGAAAATTCCTCCTACAGCTCAGAAGTTCCTACACTTATGTCACTGTTCAGCTGTTCACGTCAAAATTGAATACTAATATAAATAAGTACAATATCGCGTGTGTTGTCATAAGTGTCTATGTTCATTTAGTGCATTTATCGCGCACCGCGAAGGGTAAGAACAGCTGAGAAGTGACGTTTCATTAGCGCGCATGCGCAACTTGAAAGCTAGAAACAGCTGAGCAGTGACGTATTGTGGCGCTGCTGTGAGTGCTGTGCTGGAGCAGTGACGTATGTTCTAACGTGCGTGTTACAATATATTGTACTTATTTATATTAGCATTCGGTTTTGACGTGTTTTAACGCGCTTGCGCGGCGAGCTAGCTAGACACAGCTGAGCAGTGACGTCAGTGTAGGAACTTCTGAGCTGTAGGAGGGATTTTCAGAACACCGGGCTTCGCTGTTTGTGTGTGTGTGCGTTCCTGTTCTGGAAGTGAAGCTGTGGTTTTGGCGTGGTTGTGGCGAACGTTGTGAATCATCTGGCGTCCTCATCCATCCGGGACGTTACAATATTCATGTTCGCTAACACTCTGCAGCCACGCGTTTGCTTCTTCTCACTCTCTCCGGTATTTTTGAAGCCGCTTGCGCTCACGCTCAGAATCGCATCTTCCATTTTTAACTTTACCACTAAAGTCCAACACTTTACAGACACGCCCTCCCTCACTGGACAGTTAAAAGACCAATCAAACTAGCGATGGCGTCGAGTGTTACCCAATCAAAAGTAGGAAAGCAGAATCTTCATTAAATGCGTGAGGGACGTCATGACATGATTAAAATACGGGACAAACACAATTTCGTTCTCAAATACGGGACGATTCCGTATTTCAAGGGACGGTTGGCAACCCTATGTTAGAGTGTTTTTGCTTTTGCTATATTACGCTTTGCTACATAAAAAGATATTGATAGATTATCATTTGAAAATAAAGAATAAACGTAAATATTTGTGCTCATATGCTGTTTACCGCTTGAAGTTGAACCTAGCTTTAGGAATGGAATGTTTCTCAGGAAGAGAGGGAAGGGAGGAGGTGAGTCAAGTAGTGAAGTCAGAGGTCGAGATGCCCGTACCTGGCGTCTCTGGCGTGGATGGTTCGAGTTGTGAAACCGCTCAATAAAGAACTAGCTCTGGCGTAAACAGCCAATGAAAGAGATAACCAGCTCTTTTTGATGTGTTACGTAAGTGCTTTTGATGTGTTGCAAAACCTCCTGAATATTAATGTGTGAAAACGTAAGTGAGACTCAGAAGGAAAAAGTGAAGCAGAACAGAGAAGGAAGACAGATTTGCTCTTGAGAAGCTATACGCATAGCATCGCCGCTTCACCAACTTCACCGATTTACTCCTGTAACCAAAATAAAGGTATAAAACAGCAGTAAAACAACACTCCAACTTTAATAAGCAGAAGTTTCGGAGGCTTGGTAAAGTAATGGTGAATACATGAGCGGATGCAGATTTACGGATGGAGCTTGAGGTACAAACACACAATCTCTATCTGAAGATGAGCTGCAGCAAAGGATCCATTATCAACTCCTATCTGTGTAACAGACTATGTGAACGGATTAGGAAAGTAAAACAAAATAGATCTGGTGCATCATGAATATTAATATGTCGGGACTGACTTAATCTGATAATGCAGCATTAGGATTATTTTTTTGCTGGCGATGGTTTTGCATTCAGCTTTGTGGTGATGTGCAGGAGACGGATGTGTGATGCTGAGGACGTGCAAGTGATGCTGTGTGGGATAGAAGTCTATGCTAGAAGAGTCTGGCTTTCTTCTTGAGCTCGTTGCGTTTCCAGAGAGGCAGCCTGTCAAATTCCTGAATCTCCATGCCAAAGATCTCGAAGAACATTTCTGAAGATAAATGGCGCTGTAACGGTGAAATCACAAGATGATTTTAGCTGATGGGAGGATAAAAGTCCAATATGTCATGGCTTGTGTTCCAGTCACCTCAAGTCGTGTCCGGTCCACTTCTCTGGGCAGTTTAGAGCGACCTCTGCTGGTCAGTGCGAGTAGTTCATAGGGATAAACCTGTGGAAGACACATGCCGGACAATTACTAAAACAAATCAGTCTTTTTGCTTTCTGCAAATTTAGTAAACAACATACAAACTTTTCGGTGGTGCACCACAGGGTTCAGTGATTAGGCCGTTTTTTATTTTCCATCAACACAACATTTTTGGTCTTTTCTTTTCATTCTCACTAATGATATGCTGACGACACACACCTTCACACCAGCTTCAGTCTCCTTGTGGATTTTCGTAAACGTTGCGTAAGATCACACACTATTTTTCGAAATACACAACACTACTGATTGTGTGAGACAAAATCATCTTCCATCTTCCAACAATGTTGTAACTGCAAACTCAGAAGACCACTATGGCCATGAAACGCATCTTACGTAATGTAAGACACGTGGCATTCTGGGTAATGAAGTTCCGACAGCAAAAGGTAAAATTGAATCCCTGACACTTCACTCTCGAAGTTAAGAATTCACACTAAATGGAATAATTATTAGATTAACTCCTGTATTCACATTTACTAAACTGGTAAAACATAAAACTGTAATGCTTTATGAAAATTAGCAGAAAAAAAATTACAACATTTGTAATTTGTATGAATGTATGTATTTTGTATACAAATTGTATGCAAATGCATGTATTTTCGAAATGTAATTATAATTTAAATGAGTAAAACAAACCTCTAAAATAATTTCCAAGTGTAGAGATAGTAATATTACATATACAGTAGATATACAGGAGTTTTAAAGTTTTAAGGTTTTTCATGGGCAAAAAAAAAAAAAATCATAATAAATGATTGTCTCTGATTTATGTATCTGCTTCACTGCACAGAAGTACGTGAGATACTTGCTTTTGGTTCCAGCATGTTTGGCATCGACACTCCTCTGTCCATTCTAGTGGACGAACAGCGGCCTTCCGGCAGCGGCTGGACGAGACCAGAACATCGGGTCACAACAGTGAACAACTGCATTCTAATAAAGGGTTTCAATGGTTTTTACCTCGAACTCTGCAAAAAAACAAAACAGAAAATGTAATACGTATATATACTTTAAATATCATCTCTAGCATTACCTATTAACTTCAATGAGAGTTATTTTATATTCGGCATGTGCATGACTACACAAAAAACAATCACGTTTTATATTTCACATCCCATAATTTACCACAATGCGGATTCTTTTGATACGTATCTGAAAAGATGTGACAAACCTCGAATTCCTCCACAGACGTCTCCGAAACTGTTGTACTGCGTGAAATCAGTCGACTGAGGCTGTGAATGTTTGAGAAAGTTGTGTAATAAAAGTACAAACAAGAGCACTTTGTCTTCCTAGAACTATCATTTATGTCATTCGTTTGTTATCTGTGTTAAATTAAAAGAGGAATAATGAAGAGGGTTTATCACCCTGTGCAGTCCATATCTCGGCAGTGAAGCTGTTTTACTCGGTGAACTTTGATCTGGAATTGGTAGAAAATAAAGACAGTGTGAATCTGAAATTGTTGCTGAGCTAAATTTTATTTCTATGGACAGAAAGAAAAATGATAAAAACAATGATACACGCATGCACAAACATAAACACACACATGCATCGCGCACACACACAAAGGAATTAAGTAGCGCAAATAAAAAAAAAAAAGTACTGTACACATACGCATGCAATGAAAAAAATAAATATTACAAAAAAATTGTAAAAAATAATGAAAACTTTAATCATTCATCAAATAAGAGTACAAATGAATATATGAAATATATTTCCATAAAAATGTATTCATAATAAATGTAAACAATGATATACCCATGTACATTTTGGAAAATTCAGAATATGGTTTAAAAATGTGCTTTAGTAAAAATACTCAAACTGAATGTAATAATGTTAATAAATATGAGACATCTTAACCGTATTAAAAGTAAGAGCTATTACTGCTTCCATGGCGAGAATCACAACGCTGTGCCGAGAGACTCCTTGAGTGACGTTCTCGAATCTTCTGCTTCTCCTTCTCCTCCTTCAGGATCATCTTTCCCAAGCCGGACTGGATCTAGATTCAGGATTATCAGGAATTGAACACGGATCTCCAGTGTGGCCAGTGGAACGCACAGTAAAGCTGAAATCAACCTTGCTGAGATGTTCCTCCTGAATCTGTCTGCGTTTCTGGAGCTCCTCCTCATCCTCCTCTCTGGACCGTCTCCTTCCATCTGCTTCCGAGCAGAAGGACACAAACAGCTCAGCACACGCTCGGGTTTGTGGGACGTTACACAAGACGTAAGAGGATGAGAAACTCCACACCACATGCACAACAACCATCGCTTGATTGTTAAATAAAGATAAAAGGCTACACATGCACAAAGAAAAGACAAATGTTTGAAGTCAATCTCAGAATGGTTTTCTGGACGGTGCTTTTAGATGTATTCATTTAACTGAAACAATTATTCACACTCTTGCACTTAAAACAACAATATTTAGAAGCCCACATGCAAAAATCCCTTGATTTTTGCCGTGTGAATGGTAAAAGCACGCAGAACACCCAAAAGTCTACTACATTTACTCACTATGTCAGTGTCATCATTGTATTTTCCCTTCAACTTGGCTGGTTTTAACTAGCAAAAATATAATGTTTCAATACATACAAACGTACATACTACCGGTGCTTATTTGAACGAAGAAAATGTGCTAAAAGAAATCTAAAAATACCAAACAACAAAAGTGCATTGCTGTAAAAGAGACGTAAACCAGACTTTAAATAAATGTAAATGTTTGTTTTTAAGCTGAAAATCTAATAAGCCTTAAAGAAATAAAAACCTAAAAATGACGTTTTGTTCTATCTTATTTTAACAGCTAAGAGGATAATTGACGATATTAGAAAATATTTTAATTTAATGCAGAATAGTGCAATATATAATTCATTCATCTTCCGCCTAGTCTTTTACAGGGTTATCTCTTGCGCCTATCTCAGCATCTTTGGGCCGGAGGTGAGATACACACTCCAGATTGGTGGCCAACCAAGTCCTCGCCGAGCGGGACACACAAACAAACACATTCACTCTTACTCATACCTAAGTGGTCAATTTTCCAGTGCCAGTTTGGCAGAGTTGCATGTTTTTGGACTGTCCGAGGAAACCGGAAAACCCAGAGGAAACCCACGCAAGCCTGGGAGAACATGCAAACTCCACACAGAAAGCCCCAGCCGGCCTCAAACTCACACCTCCAATGTCAAACGAAACCTTCTTGCTGTGAGGAGGCAGTGCTAACCAAGTCTGGTGGCCAGGCTCTTGCTCGTTTCTGGGTCTTAACCTAAAGGAGTAACTTGAGACCACTCTTCAGTGGGTTCACCAGGAGCAGGAGAAGGCACAAGGGGTCCGTGTGGTTTGGGTGGCCGTCGACACCAAGGTGACCCACTCTTTTTGGTCAAGGAATCGTGGTCTTTGGCTAGTGTGACATCGAGCGTCATTTCGTTGAGGGCAAAAGAACCCGACATGTGGGCTCATAGGCAATGGCATTGACACCTGGAGGGGCATAAGTTTATAGGAAGAACAGCCTCCCTGACCAAAACAGAAGTGAAAGCAGAGCAGACTCAGTAGACCCAAACATCCTCTGGGGCCGTTTGGTAAAGCCCTTTGTCAGGGAGGTCTTCAGCGCCCACTTGAGTTCAAATGGACTATATTCTCCACCTCCGTTGTCAACAAGCAGTGCTGAGGGGTGGCGGTAAGGTCTGAAGCTTGTTGAGGTGGTAAACCCCAAACCCACTGGAAGGGGCATCCACCCAGGCTTGGTAGGCCTGTGGGACAACTGAAGCTGCTCATCAGTACCAGTGGGCCAAGCTAGTTTCCTGCCTGAGCGATCCCCGAGGCAAAACACTGTGCTCTGCGAGAACTTTCCGTGAGTCCTCAGCTTAAAAATATCGGTCCGCCTCATAGAACTTCTGGGAAATTGTCCAATGTCTTAGAAAGGAGAAGTCTAGTTCCTGGTCTGTGGGGAACTGCTGACCATAACTGGGGATGTAGTGGGATGGTGGACGGAATACTTTGATGTACTTCTCAACCCTTATGACACGCCTTCTACAATAACAACAACTATAGAAGCAGAGGCCGAGGACTCGGATGACTGAAAACTCCTTAGTGTCAAGGCTCCAGGTGTGAAGGAAGCTCGCCCTGAGTACCTCAAGTCTCTGGATGTTGTTGGGCATTTATGCTTAATGAAACATTCCAATCAGAGTCACTACTCATTGATTGGCAAATGGTGGTGATGGTTTCCACTTTTAACAAACCACCAGAACCAGATCACACTCCTCAGCCTCCCCGGTAATGTCTACGCCAGGGTTCTGGAGAGGAGGACTAGGTCGATGGTGGAACCTCAGATACAGTCGAAACAATTTTGCCCTGGCCGTGGCACATTGGACCAGTGCTACACTCTCAAAGCAGCACTTGAGGAGAATACCTGAGGGGTGATTCGCAAGTATGCAGTGCGGGACCCTCTGATAAGGACTACTCTCTTCTCTATACGACCAAAGCAGACAGAGTTTGCTTTTCACAGCTGGCCACAAGTCAAACCTGTTCCCAGTGCATGTCGGACTCCGACAGAGCTGTTCTTTTTACCGGTCCGCTTCATCATATTCATGGCCATGATTTCTAGGCAGAGCCAAGGGACGGAAGAGATCAGGTTTGGTTACCTCAGGATTCCATCCCCGCATTTTGCAGATGATTACTTACTGGCTAACTCAGATCTGGACCTACAGGACCGGTTTGCGGCTAAATGTGAAACGGCTAACATGAGAATCAGAACCTCAAAGTCCAAGGCCATGGTACTGAACAGGAAAAGGATGGTTTGCTCTTTACAGTTGGAGGGGAGATCCTGCCTCAAATGGAGAAGTTCATGCATCTATGGGGTATGGTTTTCACTTTGGTTATCCATTATTTTACTTATGTGAATATTGATAACAAGGAAATACTAAAAAAATATCAGTAATGACTGAAAACAAAGACTGAACCAAGACGTTTAGCTTTATGTTCTAACTGTGTGTATCACAGACACATGACAAACTGTATCTGTAATTAAACTGCAAAGGTTTCCTCCTAGGAAGCGCACAG
>MU204398.1:3387-16211 GCA_017309775.1 Paedocypris sp. Pulau Singkep | reverse complement strand
ACCAAGGATCAGCTTTGAGTCCCTTTTTGTTTGCTATGTTGATGGACAGGTTGACAGATGAGGTCAGACAGAAATCTCCCTGGACAATGATGTTTGCAGATGACATTGTGATTTGCAGCGAGAGTAGAGAGCAGCTGGAGGAAGAGCTAGAGAGGTGGAGGTTTGCTCTGGAAAGAAGAGGCATGAAAGTCAGTCGTAGAAAGACAGAATACATGTGTCTAAACGTGAGGGGGCAGGGTGGAGGAGTGAAGTTACAGGGGGTGGAGGTGAAGAAGGTGCAGGAGTTTAAGTACTTGGGATCAACAGTGCAGTGTGATGGGGAGTGTGGAAAAGAGGTGAAGAGGCGAGTGCAGGCTGGGTGGAGTGGGTGGAGGAAAGTGTCAGGAGTGTTGTGTGACAGAAGAGTGTCAGCTAGACTCAAGGGAAAGGTGTACAAGACAGTGGTGAGACCAGCTCTGCTCTACAGCTTAGAGACAGGAGGCAGAGATGGAGGCAGCAGAGATGAAGATGTTTAGGTTCTCCTTAGGAGTGACGAGGTTGGACAGAATAAGGAACGAGCACATCAGAGGAACAGCTCACGTTACTGGTGTTAGCAACAAAGTCAGAGAGGCCAGACTGAGATGGTTCGGACATGTGCAGAGGAGGGATAGTGAATATATTGGTAGACAGATGTTGGGGATGGAGGTGCCAGGGAAGAGAGCAAGAGGACGACCAAGGAGGAGATATATGGATGTTGTAAGAGAGGACATGAGGTTGGCTGGGGTCAGAGTAGAAGATACTCAGGATAGAATGAGGTGGAAAGGGATGACTCGCTGTGGCGACCCCTGATAAGGGAAAAGCCGAAAGAGAAGTAGTGGTCAAGACACATGGGTTCAGTTCAGATTTTGTGATAATAAGGTTTATAAGAGTATGTAACATTATATTTAAATTCAACCCGTTAGTACACAAGGCCTAATCAACGAAGATGCAAATTGACGCATATATTAGGGTGGGGGTCTCTTTTTTTAACCCTTCCGATGAGAAATTAAGAAATTAAAGAAAAATGTAAAAACAATTAAGAAAACATGTCATTTGAGATTTCATTAATAGATTCAAAAATGTTTTTTGCACTGGCTAAGTAGTGGATAGTTAATTCCTTTCAAAGTAGAATTTCAAGTTGAACCAAAGTAAACGAATTAGGTGTTATCTGTCGACTAATTTTTACTTGGATCCAACGAGACACTTTTTAAAGTGTATATATTCATTCCCTTTCCCGGTGCGGAATGCCCTGTTTCACAAATGAGACACACACCCCTCCACCTCTATTTTCTCTGTCATATCTAATTGCTGTGTATCCCTGAACAACAAAATCTAATTGAGGTGTTAACCATGTTTCATGCACACACATGATCTCTGGTGTCTCTTTCATTTCTCTAACGTAATGTTTAAACTCATGGCCGTTCGCAGTCAGGCTTCTTGCATTCCATTGAAGGATTAACATTATATATGTATTATTGCCTCATACATAATGTCTCTTGACTTGCCTGTAATTCATCCCTTGTTTCTTTCCATTTTAAACCTTTCATACCCAAGTGATTAATTGCTGCTTTAGCTATTTTCTGAATTCTTTCCGTCTTAGATCTGATTTCAGCTGTTGCATTTATCACACCTGCTATAAATATCACCATTTTCTTTTTCTTCACATTGGTTCTTGATCTCTTTCTGGGTTTCCCTCCTTCCCCCTCCCATAAACTCTGTCAAAACTCTTTTTTGTCAACACTTTTAACCGCCTCTGAATAGGACACACTTTCCTTCACTCTAGTCTGTTGTACTTTTACCTGTTTTTTCATTACTTCACATCCCCAGAATGCCACACTGTGGCTCCCTTCACAACTGCAACACTTTGGCTTTATTTACTTTTATTTTCCCAATGTTATTTACCCTTCTTGCCTTCTCCACTTGTCACTATCACACCCCACAAGTAGGTTTTCATCTACCAGTACTCTGGCATACTTAATCTCTCCAATTTGCTCTCTTATTATTTTAGTTAATTTAAGTGAATCCATTTTCTTGATCCCTCCTTCTCATGGGAACCATTGAGCAGCAAAGCATGATGGGATGTGTTGTTTTGACTACTAGAATAGATTATTGTTTTATTATTTTATAACAATGGAATCATTGAAGTGATATGAGTCACAAGTTAGGTTTGTTAAATGAAGAAAAAACTGTATTTTAAAGAGAAAATTAATGTAATTTAGCCAGATATAAAATGTTTTTTTTTTTGTGCCTGAAAAAACAGGGGATGCTTATATTCACGTAAATACTGCATTACAGTTATAAATGTGCTTCATTGAAAAGATGTTTTCAGTCTAGATTTAAACTGACTAATTGATTCTGATTCTCGGATTGTGCTAGCCGATCTAATTTTGTGGCTAGATATGTAAAAGAAAAAATATTCCCCCTGTGTAGGTTTTAGAGATTTGGGGTATTACGAGCTTGCCCGAGATGCGAGTGCGCAGCGGTTGCATTGGCATAAATTATGAGCCAATTTAGATATAGAGGAGCTAAGCCATGTAGTGGTTTATAAGTGGTTAGGAAAAACTACAAACTAACAACCTAGAGATCACATAGCAAAAAAACAAACGGGTGATCACAGAGCAGGGCGGACAAAATGGCGACAGTGCGAAAACACAAGAAACACAAATTACACAGCAACAAGACTGACAGAGACTGAGTGCACCACTGAATGGATTGAAATCTCGTAAGCCCCCAAAGTGCCAGGAATACGAGAGAAGGCAAGCTGCTCATCTGGAATCTTCTTTTAAACAGATACCGACCAATCATTGGCAACCCAGCCTGTGACCAGCCAGTTGTATCCAGCTGTAACCAACTAACTGATAAAATGTCCATGCTATACTATTTTAGCATGAAGGGTATTGTAGCATCACAAAAATGCTCAGAATCTATTTAAATGAACACTTCATTAAACACTTCAGCCGGAAATGTATTTGAATCTTTAAACCCTTATCTACTACTTCTCTTTTGGCGTTTCCCTTATCAGGGGTCGCCACAGCGAATCATTCCTTTCCACCTCATTCTATCCTGAGTTTCTTCCACCCTGACCCCAGCCAACCTCATGTCGTGGATCACACTCTTCTGATCAAAACTCTATCACATATAGGTTTGACAGACCAAGCTACTCGATCTGAAATAGAACTCAGGCTGTACAACTTGCTGGCTTTTTAAATATCTCCAAAAGAGTTCCGCAGGGCTCAGTCCTAGGACCCATTTAATTTTCCATCTACAATAATAATCTGTGTGAAAATCTACCAAATGCAATATACTATTTATAGGCAGATGACACAGTAATCTCTTGCTGTTCTTCCTCATTTGCTCAGACACTGGATTATTTGCATTCTGTTTTTAATTGCTGTCCAGTCCCACCTTCAGGCTCTAAAATTGGTTTTAAATGTGGGCTTGATGTTAGTCTATAAGGCTTATACGGCTGGGGAGTATTGGTCCAGTGGTAGGGGACATGAACCTCTCGTGTCCGAGGTGTTGCAGGTTCGAATCCCCTCTACCACTGGTTCTGCAACAAAGTATCCTTGGGCAAGACACTGAACCTGGGCGCAACGGCTTAGGCTTTGTGTGTGTGTTCACTTCACTGTGTGTATGTGTGTATGATGGGTTAAATGCAGAGCACCAATTCAGGTCCTGTGATGGCTCCTTCAAACTGATTTTTGTTCGCTTTTACAAAAAACGACCCAGGTGCCTCTCACCTGGACTGAAAATGGGAAAGCGAGCGTTCAGAGTAGATGCTCCTTCTGCGTGGAATACAATACAGTCAGACTTTGGGCTTTCAGATTTAATCCAGTTTGAAACTTTTCACTATTTCCTAATCTCCGAACAACAAGAGACCATTGGTCAGTGCCACATTCACAAAACCATATGTAAATGTAAGTATCTGTATCATATGTAAATACATTTTTTTTTTAGTACAGTTAAGTTTTAGGGCTATTCGTTCTTTGTATGACCGGAGCAGGAGTCTGGTTTGCATTGCCGGCAATAAGTCAAACCTGTTCCCAGTGCATGTTGGGCTCCGTCAGGGCTGTCCTTTGTCACTGATTCTGTTCAATATTTTTATGGACCGGATTTTTAGGCGCAGCCGAGGGACGGAGGGGATCTGGTTTGGAGGCCACAGGATTTTGTCTCTTCTTTTTGCAGATGATGTGTTCTTGCTGGCCTCCACAGACCAGTACCTACAACATACACTGGGGCGGTTTGCAGCTGAATGTGAAATGGCTGGGATAAAGATCAGCACCTCAAAATCTGAGGCCATGGTCCTCGACCGGAAAAGGGTGGCTTGCTATTTACAGGAGAGGAGATCCTGCCTTAAGTGGAGGAGTTCAAGTATCTCGGGGTTTTGTTTACGAGTGAGGGTAAAAAGGAGCGTGAGATTGACAGACGGATTGGTGCATCGGCAGCAGCATTGAGGTCGATGTACCGGTCCGTCGTGGTGAAAAAAGAGCTGAGCCAATAGGCAAAGCTCTCTATTTACCGGTCAATCTACGTTCCAACCCTCACCTATGGTCATGAGCTTTAGATCATGACCGAAAGGACAAGGTCACGGATACAAGCGGATGAAATGAGATTCCTTGGTGGGGTGGCAGGGCGCACTCTAAGAGATAGGGGGAGGAAGTCGGAGTAGAGCCGCTTCTCCTCCACATCGAGAGGAGTCAGCTGAGGTGGCTAGGTCATCTATTTTGGATACCCTCAGAGCGTCTCCCAGGGGAAATGTTCCGAGCATGTTCTAGGAGACCTAGAGGAAGACGTTGGCGAGACTGTCTCAAAGCTGGCCTGGGAACGCCTCGCTGTCTCCCTGGAGGAGCTAGAGGAGGTGGCGAAGGAGAGGGAAGTCTGGGCATCCTTTCTAAGGCTGCTGACCCTGCAACCCGGTCCCAGATAAGCGGAAGAGAATGAATGGATGAATGGAATTATCCTGCTATAATGTTAAGTTAAATTACTTTATTTAGGTCAATTGTGTTTGCAGTTACCTTCTTTTTCTATGTTAAAGCAAACTACACATGCATATTGCGGATTGCCCGTTGCAGGTTTTACAACTGACAAACAGAAAATATCTTAGAGCTATAAATTGAACTTACATAATACATGAGAAAAGCGTACAAAAGCTGAACAAAAAGCTGTGCTTTCAAAAAGTGTAAATAGCAAGGACCCTTCAGTCACTTTAGGGTTTGAGACAGTCCAGGAAAACTTGTACCAAGAGAACAGGCTTTCTGTTTGTCTTTCTCACGCTCGTCATTAGCTTGGCGTGTTCTAAACTCATCTAAAGGAGACAAACAAGTGTCTGCATCAAGACACCACATTAACATGTGTGTGTTTTATTTCTTCTAAGTTCAATAGTTCTTAAGTAGTTCAGAGCTTAACGGCCATGGCCGTTATCAGGGGGACGCGGCTCTTTCTGATGCAGCAGTGACTGGAGGTGGTAAGCTTGCTCGAGTGTGCTCAGTGTTTGTGGAGAATTCGCTGGTGCTGATAAAGACTAGGTGACACCTCTCCGGAGCTAAACATAGCAATCTGAGCCACGAGTAACAGGAGACAGAGCCGCGCTGTGCGCACTTCAAAGCTTCACCATATGTCTGAGAGGCACGGCAAGGGAGAACTCTAGATCCATACGTCATTTATCAACAACAGACCAATCACAACTATCTTTGAGGAAAACACGTGGTGGTGGCCACGGTGGTTGAGAACAAACTGTTCCAAAACAGCTGGTTTCCTTGTTGCCGAGCTTTGTCCTGGTAAAGCATTCACTGAATCAACAGGAACGACTGAAAAGCAGATTTAGAATTAAAATGGGAGTGTGCTGTCACCTCTAATGTTTAGATATGTTAAGCTCTTTCTGTTTGTAATTTTTGTCAGTTCGCTTGGAGTCTTGTTGCTAAGAGAGGTACGATGTTGTTCTCTACTATTGGTTCCAAATCCGAAGACGTTTGGCCAATAAAATCCGGTACATGTCCTCTGTACAACAGTATTGGCTGTGCGAATATGTTACAAATTTAAGTTTTTTAAGACCTTAAGGTTCACTGGTCAGATGGTTTCACAATACTGTTTCACACATTTAATTTTTTCAAATGCATGTTTCCTTGTGAATTGAATTGAATTGAATTGAATATGAATTGAAAAGCCTATAATAGTCCCACAGCAGGAATAATTTGTGCGTTAAACTTCTAAAACCCGTGGCACATGCTTTTTAGACTTGCATTTAATGTCCCTCTGTGTTGTGACAACAGCACATGGTGCTCGCAATCACCAGAATTTATATGAAAATTTCAAGAAAAATGTATATTGAGCAGGGAACACACTGCCTCTTGCTCGGAGGAAAGTCAGGGCCAAATTTCTGTCATTAAATTGAATGTAAAAAATAACAATCTCATTCTTTGTCATAGATCTTTGAAGATCTTTAGTAAAGAATATGAGATTTAACAAAAATAAATAAATGAGCTATCAGACAAGATTTAAATAGAAGCATTAACAAATAAAAAAACAATAAATGAGCTATTAGACAAACTAGACCAAAAAGTGTTTAGCTCCAGTCCTGCTCTTGACCTTTAGATTACCTCAAGTTGCTTGAGCTTGTTCAGATTTTGGTGCTCATGCCAGTCCAGTCTCAGTACACAAACACAAATCAAGACGAACTGAAAGAAAAGTGGTCTTAGTTGTGTTGAAGAGTTGAAATAAAATAAATTCCTTTTAGACAATAACGGACACATCAGAAAATAATGTACAGGAAAGGAAAGGAAAAAAGGAAAGTGAGGTGATGGCAATATGGCCACTAGGGACCATACTGAATTGGTGCTCTGCATTTAACCCATCCGTGAAAGTGCACATACATAACCTTTTGTTATGGAAATTGTTATGAATACCGGCTAGGTACCGGGTACGTTACTACTATCCGTTCCGGAAGATTTCCGGAACGAATTTTCCGGCATTTGTCTGTTCACACATACGTGCGTGCAGGATAAATACCGGTATTTTTCCGGGAATATCTGTATGTGTGAAAGGGCCTATTGATGTTCCATTCTGTTATCTGTTTATAAACGTTTCTCAGTACGCTTTCATTTTGTTTATAAGAACGAACTCTTGAATTGCTCCAAAATATATGCATTTTTGTTTACAGTAACATTTAATGCAGAATATTTTTTAAATGGGAAGATATTTAATGTGAGACTTAGAAAACTGAAACAATGGCGACCTCTGCAGGAAAAAACGTTCTAGCGTACTAGCGCATTATCAAATCGCATTATGGCCCAAATCTTCCAGTACAAAGTGACTCGGGAAACAAACATTTATTTCAGCTGATCCAAATCATGATTTAATGTGTATTAAATCACTATAAGTACACTTCAACTATTTTATCTCACTCACTTTAGTGTTTGTGGTCACTTCTCAATTCCAAAAAAAGTCCCACTTTATATTCTGTTGTATATTTATAGCCTGTTGAGTTTCATACGGAAGTATTTTGGGTGATTGAATGACTCCAATATGCTCAATTTACCTTTTCGACCCAGGGGGTTTCAACCCGGGCGATTGGACCCGAGGACTATTCGACCCACAGATTGTTCGACCCGGACATTTCGAACCGTGGATAGACTTGTCCCAAGAATTATGCGGCTTATTAAAATGCATATCTCCACGGCCGCGCGAGCTAGAAATTTTTGCAGTTGTAGCAAAAAGGCAATGCGGGTCGTGCGGGTTCCTACGGGTGCTTGAAATCCTTGAAAATGCTTGAATTTATATTGTGCGTTTTCAAGGCCTTAAAAATGCTTGTATTTTAAATGAAGTGCTTAAAAATTCTTGGAAAATTTGTTGTACTTATCTCACAACTTTCAAATACAGTGATACCCCAAATTGCAAAACTTTCTATTTCTATATTATCAAGTCCTATATTTTGACCTGTTCATTTGCTTTCATTGCTGAAAATGTCACTTTCAGACTGAAACGAAGCACTATTTTGAAAAAGTCAATTTAAGCTAAATCTTGTTAAAAACCTTGTTAGAGGCATAGAAGACACTAAGAAATTAAAAATAAAATCAGTTTTAATGAAATCTTTCACTTCTGCAACTTGACCTGTTCTGTTGCTTTCAATGCTGAAAATGTCACTTTCAGCCAGAAATAATGCACTTTTCTGAAAAAGTAAAATTAAGCCAAATTTTGCTAAAAACATTGTTAGAGGCATAGAAGACACTAAATAATGAAAGATAAAATCAGTTTTATTGGGACACTTGAACCGTTTTATTCAGGCTAAAAAAAACCTTTCTAATGTTTGGGGTCTTTTGGAGAAATTCCCTAACAATAGTGATTTTGATATTAGATATACTGTTTATCTTGCGAAACTTATGTAAAAAGTAGAGTATTTCATAAGAGGTGGCATGCATATGGTTGGTTTTATACCCACCAGTCCCCAAAATTGCTCACACGACTGAAACCAAGACACTTGCAGACTAGCGACCGTGTCATTCTGAGAAGACTTTTTTCCTGAATGTGGGTCACGTTCTGTTACAAAGACTGTCATAACGAAATCGTCCAATTCCTCCAAGGTGCAAAGTTTCATCTTTAGGTTTGATGATCTATCATACACAATTTTTAAAACATAAATATATGATAACTAATATATGATAACTAGTGTCACATTTATGAAAACATTCTGGTTTAGTATCTGGTATCAGTATTGAAAAAAATGTTGAATCAAATGTAATAAAAAAAACAATGCATCTCTTGTGCGAGGTGTGAGTTTGTGATTTTGTTGAAGGCCAAAGTGATTTGATTTTTTACGCTTTGTTTTCTTTTCACACATATGCGTGTGTACGCCTTGAATTTATTGTATTTAAATAACACATACACTGAAATGCAGTGTACTCCAACCCTGGACACAATGGCATCCACAAATCAAATACTTGACCTGTTTTTTTGCTTTCAATGGCCAAAGCGTCATTTTCAGAGTCTGAAAATGCACTTTTGTGGATAAAGTCAATTTCAGCTTAATCTTGCTTAAAACCTTGTTAGAGGCATAGAAGACACTAAAAAATGAAAGATACAATTAGTTTTGATGAGATCTTTCACTTCAGCAACGTCTTTTTTAGAGACGTGAAAATGCACTTTTGAGGAAAATGTCCATTTCAGCTAAATCTTGCTTAAAACCTAGTTAAAGGCATTGAATACACTAAGAAATGAAAGATAAAATCAGTTTTAATGTGATCTTTCACTTCTGCAAGTTGACCTGTTCTTTTGCTTTTACTGCCCAAAACGTGATTTTTAGAGTGAAAATGCACTTTTGTGGAAAAAGTCCATTTCAGCCAAATATTGCTTAAAACCTAGTTAGAGGCATTGATACACTAAGAAATGAAAGATAAAATCAGTTTTGATGGGATATTTCACTTCTTCAAGTTGACCTTTTCTTTTGCTTTCAATGCCCAAAATTGGATTTTTAGAGTCTGAAAATGTACTTTTGTGAAAAGTCAATTTCAGATAAATCTTGCTTAAAACCTAGTTAGAGGCATTGAAGACACGAAGAAATGAAAAATAAATTCAATTTTGATGAGATCTTTAACCTCAGCAACTTGAACTGTGCCTTTGCTTTCAATGCCCAAAACGTGATTTTTAGTCTGAAAATGCACTTTTGTGGAAAATGTCCATTTCAGCTAAATCTTGCTTAAAACCTAGTTAGACATTGAATAAACTAAGAAATGAAAGATAAAATCACTTTTGATGGGATATTTCACTTCAGAAACCTGACCTTTTCTTTTGCTTTCAATGCCCAAAATTGGATTTTTAGAATCTAAAAAATGTACTTTTGTGGAAAAGTCCATTTCAGTCAGCCAAATATTGCTTAAAAACTAGTTAGCGGCATAGAAGACACAAAGAAATAAAAGATAAAATTAGTTTTGATGAGATTTTTCACTTCAGCAACTTGACCTGTTCATTTGCTGTCAACGCCTAAAACGTTATTTTTGAGTCTGAAAATGCACATTTGTGGAAAAGGTCACTTTCAGCTAAATCTTGCTTAAAACCTAGTTAAAGGCAATGAATACACTAAGAAATGAAAGATAAAATCAGTTTTGATGAGATATTTCACTTCAGCAACTTGACCTGTTCATTTGCTTTCAATGCCCAAAACGTGATTTTTAGAGTCTGAAAATGCACTTTTGAGGAAAATGTCCATTTCAGCTAAATCTATCCTAAAACCTAGTTAGAGGCATAGAAGACACTAAAAAAATGAAAGATAAAATCAGTTTTGATGGGATATTTCACTTCTTCAAGTTGACCTTTTATTTTGCTTTCAATGCCCAAACTTGGATTTTTAGAGTCTGAAAATGTACTTTTGTGGAAAAAGTCCATTTCAGTCAGCCAAATATTGCCTAAAAACTAGTTAACGGCATAGAAGACACAAAAAAATAAAAGATAAATTTGGTTTTGATGAGATATTTCACTTCTGCAAGTTGACCTGTTCATTTGCTTTCAATACCCAAAACGTGATTTTTAGAGTCTGAAAATGCACTTTTGAGGAAAATGTCCATTTCAGATAAATCTTGCTTAAAACCTAGAGGCATAGAAGACACTAAGAAATGAAAGATAAAATCAGTTTTGATGAGATCTTCAACCTCAGCAACTTGACCTGTTCATTTGCTTTCAATACCCAAAACGTGATTTTTAGAGTCTGAAATTGCACTTTTGAGGAAAATGTCCATTTCAGCTAAATCTATCCTAAAACCTAGTTAGAGGCATAGAAGACACTAAGAAATGAAAGATAAAATCAGTTTTGATGGGATATTTCACTTCTTCAAGTTGACCTTTTCTTTTGCTTTCAATGCCCAAACTTGGATTTTTAGAGTCTGAAAATGTACTTTTGTGGAAAAAGTCCATTTCAGTCAGCCAAATATTGCCTAAAAACTAGTTAGCGGCATAGAAGACACAAAGAAATAAAAGATAAATTTAGTTTTGATGAGATATTTCACTTCTGCAAGTTCATTTGCTTTCAATACCCAAAAACGTGATTTTTAGAGTCTGAAAATGCACTTTTGAGGAAAATGTCCATTTCAGATAAATCTTGCTTAAAACCTAGTTAGAGGCATTGAAGACACTAAGAAATGAAAAATAAAATCAGTTTTGATGAGATGTTTCACTCCAGTAACGTCATTTTCAGAGTCTGAAAACGCACTTTTGTGGATAAAGTCCATTTCAGCTAAATCTTGCTTAAAACCTAGTTAGACATAGAATAAACTAAGAAATGAAAAATAAATAAAGTTTTGATGGGATATTTCACTTCAGAAACCTGACCAGGTCATTTGCTTTCAATACCCAAAACATGATTTTTACAGTCTGAAAATGCACGTTTGTAGAAAATGTCCGTTTCAGCCAAATACTGCTTAAAACCAATAGAAGACACTACACTGTAAAAAGTTCCAAAGCCGTGTCTTTACTTTGAATACATTTTTCTACTTGATCTAACTCAAAGCGTTTAGTTTTCTGTCAAACCATCGTTTTAATGTAACTTTTTACCTTAATCCAAATTAAAAGGAAGTATTTTACTGTAAAGTAAATCAATTACTTTAAACTAACGTAAAATTTGTAATTCCCGCTGTCACGTGACTTCAACGTCATCACTCCACGTGCGTATTGACGTTCAGCCACACCTCCATGTTATTAAAGCGCTTGGAAGGACTCAGCGTGGCAAAACAGCAATTAAGTTAAAGCGTAAGTAATTGTTAACATTCGTTTGGCCGTTTTTAAACATTTTTTATTGTATGAGTTCGTTCAATGTTATGCTGTTGTACAGCATCATGTTATGCTGCACTGTTGTTTTTACATATGGTTAGTATTACTTCACAAGGTAAGTAATAGGGTCACACGTTTCCAGCGTTAAATGGAGTGTAAAGATAATCATAATAATACCAACAACAACACCAGTTATATGAATAATACTGGATTAAATCTGAAGTATTGAAGTAAACTGCTTTATCAGTCGCTAATCACACTTGCTAATTAGTTTCAAGGTTTAGGAAAACACTCAGAATAGTTGTTCTTAAACTACCGTGAGCGGCCTTCCACAGGATTAATATTGAAACGTTGTATACTAACACAGTTGCGGCTAAGATGCCGCCTTAAAGTACATGCACGCTTTGTTTTGACTTAAAGCTGTTTTGAAACTTGATTGCTATTATTATTCTTATTCTTCTTCTTCTTCTTCTTCTTATTATTATTATTATTATTATTATTATTATTATTATTATTATTACTACTTATGTAGTAGTTGTTGTGGTTTTTATTATGAAGCTCCAGTTAGCAGTACTTGTTATGGTCTCTCACTTTTAAATAATGTAACCATAATGTTAACGTTACACGAAGGCACAATTGGTGACAGTTATTTTTACTCCAGCTTACCCGATCAAGAGTTTGTCCGTTTACTTTTATGTGACTCATTTGGGTCTTTGTCTTTTTGTAAGATTGGCTTGTAGATTGTCTGCTGATCAACAATAACGAAGAGTTTTGAATAATCCTATCACTTCAAAAATGTAAGTAATTTGTGCCTTGTCATCATTGCTTTGGATGGTCGTTTGGTTTAAATTTATTCTTCTTTTGTCATTTGCTCAACAAGTAACTCAATGTGGAAATGCAAAGATTGTGGTGTCTCAAAAGCCAAGCTCTCTCAGCTTCTCAAGCATTTTCAGCTGGATCATCGAAATTTTGGACGTCATCATCCCTATCCTTGTGCTTATTCCGACTGTCCGTGTTCATTTAACACTTGGAATTCTCTGAGGAGCCATGTGTCA
>MU204397.1:18998-31118 GCA_017309775.1 Paedocypris sp. Pulau Singkep | reverse complement strand
GACTTCGCCCGGCGAGACCGCCGGTGGTTTGCGCGCGCGACGCGGGCTGAGCTGCGGGTCTTTCTGGGGAAGCGGCATATGAAATCGCGGCATATGAAATCGTGGAATGAGCTGTGGCCACATCAACGTAGTCACCTATTTGAAAGCCATGGCCTATTTGTCTTGTCTTTAAATGTGCATGTGAAAATTAAACAGAAAATTGTTTTAATATATCTCTTGTTGTTTGGACTGTTCTTTAGCATGCTTTGTGTATTTCACCACACGCTTATGGGATAAAAAGTGAACTGAAGCCGCGGGCCGATCAGGACCGATTCCGTGCGATCCCGTGGATGAAAATCGTCGCGAAAACGAACTTCGATCCGAATGGGTTTTTACTCACGCCTGTCAAATTTCTAGCTCGCACGGGCATGAAGATATATGAATTTTAATAAGCCGCGGCGCCGGTCTATCTGCCGTTATAAGTTCTTCGTTGCGGGACAAAGGCGGACAAAGGCGCTCGAATCGGGGCAAAGTTATACTTTTCGCTGGAGTAAATGCGGACAAAGGCGCCCACACGGCCGGAGATATGATTCTTAATACGCCGCGTGATGAAACTCGTCTCGGGTCTAAACATCCTAGTGTCCAATCGTCCTAGGGATCAATCGTCCTCGGGATCAATCGTCCTAGGGATCAATCGTCCTAGGGATCAATCGTCCGGGTCCAAAGCCCCGGGGGCCAAACGTCCTGGGTCGAAAAGTCTGGTCACCTGTGAAATGTATTCGTTTATTTATGTTATTTTCTTAAACAGCATAATTTATTTAGACATAATTGTTGGCCAGTTGTAGTCCAAATACTATATAAATATTAAAAGTTCTAAACCATCTATTTTGCTTTATTATTTATTATATTAATGATAATGTTTACAATACTATTTTGAATTTGATAGGTGTATCTCGCATTGTCCCACAACAATATTAAAATGGTGTAGATTAATGTACAGTGCTATATAATAATAATTTATTTTATTTAGTGTCCATTTCATTCATTTAACATATTTAATATTGACAGCAGCCAAATTATTTGACAAATAAAAAAAAACTGTCACAGAAAGTAACGCAATAGTTACTTTTCCTGGTAATTAGTTACTTTTATAATGAAGTAACTCAATTACTAATTCAATTACTATTTGTTAGAAGTAACTAGTAACTGTAACTAATTACTTTTTTAAAGTAATGTTCCCAACACTGGTCCTTAAACACTTTGCGCTGAAAACGGCAGCAGGTGAAAACAATCACTGTGCGCTGCTGATGGCAATGAGCCGCACCTGGAGACATGAGCACGACGCTTTGGGTCTATTAAATTGCACACGCAAACCAAAAGTGAAATAAAGCTGCAACCGTGATTAACGGCGACAAATAATAATTGACGCGATGAAGCATTTAAAATGAATCGCATGCATCAACGCGTTAACTTTGACAGCCCTAGTTTATTATTATAATGTAATTCTATGATAACAATAATCTCTGGGGAATCTATGACTATGATCTACAAAAGTCAACCTACTTTATGCCCAACAGAATAAACGACCCAAATAAAAGGCTAAAGAAAGAAAAATAAAAAAGGCAAATTCTTTGGGAAAAATGCAGCAATGGCAAAAATAAATAAATAAATAAAAATTTAAGTGGCTACGTTAGACCAGCTGTTTAAAAGGTTTCGCCAGTTAATGATGTCACCGAAAATACCGGTATTTTGAAAACGCTTGTGTGAACCGTTTTACCGGTAAAGTCGTTCGGGTCATTTTTTCTGGCATTTTTTCCGGCATTGCTGTGTGAAAGCGTCTAATGTAGGGTGACCAAACGTCCTCTTTTCTCCGGACTTGTCCTCTTTTTACACCTTGTCCGGACGCCCCGGACAGATTTTTTAAATTCACGAAAATGTCCGGGTTTTACTCTTTTTCATAACCCGCGTTCAGAATCATTCCGCGTATTGTGCTGGAGACCAAGTCTAAGCTCACATTATAAACATCTCATCTCATCTCTGTAAAACTCTTCTATTATTCTTCTTCTTATAAAGAGATATTGCTGAAGCTGGATTTTCTAACAGAAGAGTTGTTTTTAGTCTAATTTTTTGTACATGTTTTTACAGATTTTTATTGTATTGCCGGAGTTAATTTTGCACAGTTAAAGCATATTAAACTTCAATTATATGTATATATAAAGATATTATATTAAAGATAAAAATGTAATATTTCAGACTTTTGAAAAAAAAAATTGTTATATATGTGTGTGTGTGTGTGTGTGTGTGTGTGTGTGTGTGTGTGTGTGTGTGTGTGTGTGTGCGTGCGTGTATTATTGTTATTATTATTATTATTTATTTATTTTTTTTTTTTCAAAAGTCTAAAATGCTATTATTTTCTTACAGGTTTTCACAGATTTTTTTATTATTTTATTGCAGGAGTTAATTACAGGAGTAACCCCATTGAACCATAAGAAAGCGTGTTCATCAACTTCAGAGAAGCCTGTCTGAATTTGTGTCCCGAGGCCGCGCCGATTGTCCTCTTTTTTGGAAATCAAAATATGGTCACCCTAGTCTATTGTAAATCAGTCATTGAAGTAGTTATCAGAATGTTATCTGTAATGGTGTTCACTGGATGACTAAATGCAGAGCACAATTTTAGTGTTGAATGTAAAAGCCTACATTTCCTATCAAGTACTCAAGCACTATTTTCAAAATTGGAATACTGGAATGCGAGATAAATGACCATGATTATGAATTCATGCTTAATTTTTTAGGAAATTTGTAGAATTGTATGTGAATAAGATGAAATTCTTCAGAAAAAAAATAAATAAATTGAACTGGAGCTAAAATGAACTTATAGTAAATAATAAAATAATAATAATAATAATAATGTTTATAATTAGTATAGAGTTTATACAAATAGAGTATTTGTAGGGCGCTTTTTACAGTTTTAACTGTCTCAAAGCGCACAAAAGTAATAAAAGTAATTAATAAAATTTAGTTCAATACAAGAGTTTTTTTCTATTTCTATTATCATTTTATAAACTGCATGATCTGAAAATTCTATCTCATCATTTTATAAACTGTATGATCTAAAAAAAACAACAAAAAAAAAAACAACAACCACTTTATATACACATCATCTTTGAAAGCGTATTTTATTTTCTGGACAAATCATTTTGCCAGTTGTAACAAAATTGTTAAAACAAATCAGAAAAAGTAAACCGGTGTTATATGTGATATGTATATTTATACTCTAAATATTATCTTGCATATTTTGAACTGGTTTGGTTGCGAGTGTGATCTTTGCAGCGGTATTATCAACATCCAAACTGTTAAAACGTTCCGAAGGTGTTACTGAAAAACATTTCGTCGTATATTTTAAATCCTGCCAAAGAAAGGAAAAACATTGGTAAGACCACACAAGCTCCGCGCTTTCTCCACGCCAGCTCCACTGAGGGCAGCATGAAAAACTACACTACAAATTAAATACTCCAATAAAACCTGAGGTCTGTCAAAGTTTCATGTACGTCTTTAACATCAGAATCTTTAGTTTTAGTGCGTAGATCCGTTTTCCTGGTACGATTAATGGATTGATCGTCACTCCAATGCCACTAAATTGAATTTTAAATGAATCGATTGTTTCAATGCATGATAGATAAATAAAAAGATTGTTGATCTTGCCCACACATGTGGGAAAAAAAGGTTGTAATGCAAAATGAATCAATCTGAGCTGTAGCTTATAGTCACTCATAATGCTACTATCTGTGTTTAAACTGTCTTATTGGAATTAGATTTCTGGTGTCTTAAGCGTCATAAACTATCAGTTGAGTTAATAATATCTTATTCCTGACTTGATTTCAAACACATTCATTTTACACTCAATTGAACACCGTAGGATTATGGGTGCCCAAACTTTTTGATTCGCGGGCCATATTGGGTTCTAACAGTTGACAAAGGGGCCGGACCGGGCTCAGGGAAAAAAAAAACGTATTTTAGGATATATACATTTTTGTATATAATTTAGTATTTAACATTAAATAGTGCTCATTTCTATTTAAAAATGCATTAAAAAAAAAAGATAAAACAGATATAATTCTAAAATGCTAATAAAGTGATTTAGCATTTTAACTGCTTTTTAAAATGTGTTCATAAATAAAGCAATAAAAACCTTCATAATGGAACATTGAAAAAATATATATGATTTTAATTCAATTTTTTACAAACTCGGGTGGGCGCGGTGAAACAAACCGTATTCGTTTGAGATCACATGGTGTGTTCACGCGCTGAACTGAATTTGCGGTAAATTTGCGGTGATTGGATGAAATTGCAAGGTCGCAAATAAATCGCAGGGTTTCGCTGAATTCGCGTGAATTGGCGCGATCGTAAATCCTGGAGGGACTGAATACTCTCCACGGGGCGTATTCCATTCATTTTATGAATCAAGTCACGGGCCGGTCGAAATTTGATTAAGGGCCGCATTTGGCCCCCGGGCCGGACTTTGGACACGCCTGATCTATATGCTAAACCTTACAAACAATTACTGAATTTAGTTAATGAGCTTTAAAGACTGGACATGAACAAGTACTAGTGTTGTCTCCATACTGGAAATTTCAACTTCGATACGATGCTTAAAAAAAAAGCATCAAACAAAAACTGCAACAATGTTACAGCCTTTTTTTTTTGCTTTTATTAATAATAAAAACAAAACGTACTTGTCCAGACAATTTATCAGCAAATAATATTGTGACGTGGGTCTCAGCCTCATCATCACGTAAAAATACCCGTTTTAAAAATCCTTAATTCCACCGCAAATATCATTCAAATTTGAATCGGTTTGCAGGCCTACGTTATTTCTCTGTTTTAAAGTTCAATGTAACACGAGTCGACTAAAACTTGAAAACTAGTCTTTGGTTTCTGACGCCTCACCAAAGCTACAAGACACTTTCTACCAGGTTTCTGCCAGTTTACACCTCCGTCTTTCATCCTCAAAGCTTCACTCACCTTTTGGGGTCGACCAGTTTGTAGAGCTTTCCACTGTGTGACTGGGGTGAGATGCTCTTGCTGGACGTGAGGACGTAAACCTCGCCTGAGGAGCACAGAAAACATCCAGCTGGCATCATTTGGGACGTCTCACATACACCATAAAAATCCAAATATATGGTTGGAATAAATAATACAAGTTTAGAGCAATTTTTAGCCAGTAGGAAAAAAAAACGGCAATTTTTTCCACCCATTTTTCTCTCTCCAATTTTACAAGCCTCAAAAAGTTGCGGGGTGCTTATATTCACAGGTTTTAAATATGTGCGTAAATATAAGCGCCCATATGTGCATAATTCAAGTCAGGAACAATCACAAATAAACGGAAACACGTCGTCAGCAGTGTGCGTTTTTTTTTTCTTTAAAAAATGGTTCTGGAGGCAGACATGCATATAAGCTTTTATTGACTCAATAACAGAAATAAAGAGGCAATAGACACGCTGCGACACTTAAAAGTGTTTACACTGGAATAAGTAAGATTAATCTAAATACAATCATTAATATTTGAACAGACAGACAATATTGCATCCGGTAGATCTGCGCTAACGGCTAACGGCTAAACGTCTGAAGCTTCGGAGTAGAAAGAAAACAGTTCAAAACATAGGAACACCTGAGTCAAACACAATCCAACATTAGGTTGAGTTAGGTTTGTTTACAAGAGGAAAAAAAATTGACGTAATTTTGCCGTAAATTTACAGTATCTAGTGGCCATACTGATAAACTCACTCACGCATTTACTAACATTCCTCCAATTTTAAAAAGCATACAGTAGCTGTCTTCATCCGTGAAGACTGGGACCCCTGTTTAGCGTTAACTACACTGAGCCTTTGCCAGTAAACTCTAACAACCCGCAACAATGGCGTCAATCAGAACTGTAGGGGCACTCAAGGTTCTGTTAGTAAAGTAAAGTGGGATTGAGATGTGAGATTGTCAACATGGCCACCATATTGAAATTGTCCTCTGCTTTGAACCCACACAAGTGAAGTGCACAAACACACAGTGAAGTGACACACATGTGGGATGTGGGGTCTTGCCCAAGGACACTTAGTTGCAGAACCAGCCGTAGGGGGATTCGAACCTGCAACCTCGTCCCTACCACTGGACCACAACCCTTAATTGTTTGCTTAATGCAAAAGATTGTGGTCGGGCAACCCACAAGTTATACTGTATACAGGACTACCTGTCTAACGTGAACAATACTACTGACCAAGTTGTGTCTGGTACACAGTAGCAGGGGGGTTAAACGACTCTTTCTGCTAGATCTGTCTGATGGAGAAGCTTCATTACTGTTGGCACTGGTGGGTGGTCGTTCACTTTCCAATGTGGAGGACCTCATCAAGGGTTGGGGAGAATGTAATTTCGCTGTCTACATACCAATACAACCCCCCCCCCCACCGGGTGACCTGAATGATTGCTTTTCTGAGCCCTGAAAGACTAACTTCAAGAGTGGCCATCCACCCCCAAGCACCTTCTGACACCCGTGCCCGAACCACAGGAGACGACTCTAGAACCTGGCGCCTGCTCCTGCTGGTGGAGGAGATTATGTCCTAGGCCAGATCAGCCTCCACAAAGGTCATCAGCCACAAGAGGCTGATCGTCACTAGCCAATGACACTGCAGAAAAGACAAGTCACAGAGTTTGTCCTTTCCTTCAAAGAGAGGTTGGACAGACAGCTTCTCCCTCCATTCTTAAGGTAAGAGGCCAGACGTAGATCTAGCATCATCACGACAACACAATGCCACAACACCCTGCTGATGATGCAGTCAACATAAGCAAAGTGAGTGAGATTGTCAATATGGTCCTAGGACCGAACCAGCACCCTCTCGGACACGAGTCAATTTCCCCTACTACTGGACCACAACTCCCTGTTATGCGGACCACACTTCCTCCACCAACATCTGGACTAATCAGAGACTTGCAGGATAATCTTTTCTGGAGACTGAGACCATCCCAGCATTCCTCAGCAATAAACCTGATAGTCAAGGCACATAATGAAACGATGACTTTCACAGCAACGCTTTGGGACAGTCAGAAACTTGCTTTATAACTGATCTGAACTTAAACTGACTGAGCTTCCTGTACCTAGATCAGTCCGTTAGTGGATCTCCAGCATTCTGGCAAATAATGAGGCTGGGGACGTTCACTTCCAATTCCCAACTCTGTCCCACCAGACACCAACCACTGACCTTCTAAAGACCAGAGTCAGAGCGGCTTTTCTGTTTGTCCTGACTGCCTGGTGCACTTACGGCACACTCGAGCGGAACAAGACTGAAACCGTGCTGATGATGGTGGACTTCAGGAGGAACCCCACACACAGCACTGCAGAAGCAATGAAGTTGATTCCGGTTCCTAGGAACCACCGTCTCTCAGGAGCTGAAGAGGAGCACTCACATTGACTCCACTGGGCTAGGTTCCTAGGCTAGGCCTAGGCAGAAGTTCCATTTCTTTTGTGAGTAGCTCTTGGGCTGTCATCAGCTGTCATCCAGGATATCATTTTTCCTGAGAATAAGTGTCTGGTTTGGCTCAACCAGAAAACTCAACATTAGAAGACTCCATAGGACGGTTGTGGGTCAGTGGATTATTGGTGAACCCTACAACATCTGCAGACTTCGAGAGTGAAGAAGAGAGCTCAGAACATCACTCTGGAACCCTCACGACCAAGCCTCAGGTTATTCTTTTAGCATGTCAGAGGCGACTGCCAGCAGCGAGTCGGTTCCCTGGGTTTATTTTTCCTCTCGCCCTCCTTCAGAGAGATTTGTTTTCCTAGCCACGGTCGCGTCTTTTGCTGCCCACTGATCACAGCCAGAGTCACAAGTCACTGAACAATGATTATAATCCGACAAAGAACTTCAAACAACAGGCCAAACACAGAAGCCAGGTTCACCCCCAACCGTCCACCTCCAGCGCCGCTGACTCTGCCTGACAGCATCACACAATACATTCCACTTACTAAAAGCTTCCAACTGTAAAATATTCTACAGTATATACTGTAAAAACTGTATTTCTTCTCAGTTCTTAATTCTTATACAGTACTGTATTTCATTTATTTGTTTAATACAAGTTCAGCCGGACGTAACAAAGATGTTAATATGAATATAATATATAATATAATAATATAATATTATTATAATAAAATGATAATAATAAAAAAAATAAAATAAAAAAAATAAATAATAATAATTCTACTACCGCATTTACTCAAATATAAGCAACAAAATAAAAATTCCATTAATAGGCAAACAATAACAAATTACTTTCTTTGACTTTCCAGAAACCTAAAATTTGGGCTAAATACGTAACTCTTAACAATACGTCTTTTAACAAACTTGAATAAAAGTAAAAAAAAAAAAAAAACTAAATCGAACAAATATTCTGAACAGGATTAATTGTACAGCAGCGCAGTAGCAAAGTGAGCGTTTCAAGAAGAGGCGCCTTAAATCATATGGAGTCAGATTAGTGCCAAAGATATCAAACGTAATTTTCTAAGAAACGAACGAAAATGCTTCACAATTACGTTTTGTTTCCACCAATTACATTTTTTTTTTTTTTTGCTTGCAGTCTTCATGTTTTTGTTTGAAACTTTTTTTTTTTGCTTCGGATTTTTCGTGTTTTTATTTTCCGTCGGGATATCTGACCCAAGCTTCACGTGGGGGAGTCCCTTATTCTGATTGGCTGGTGAGAATGTGATTGACAGTTTCTTGACCAGGAAGTGTGGGACGAGTTCAGTGAATGTACACTTTGACATTCACTGCTTTTTTATTATTAGTACAGTTATTAGTATATTACACACAAACTGTGATTAAAAGTGTTATTTTTGCACAATATTGCTTAACTTACTGTGTTGGCAGATACTTCAGAATAATAGTACACACTGTTGTTTCTTCACATCGAAATACTGTGTATGTGCAGTTCTCCTGATAGGCACCTTACAAGTAAAATGTATAATAACATTAATAATAATTATTACTATTATTATTAATGAAAATAATGATAAAATGTTCCATTTGTTTTAAAAAAAACTCACGTGGTCGCTACCATGTGAAAGAAAAAAAAAACGAACGAACAAAAAATTCGAAGCGATAAAAAAAGGTTTTAAGCGAAAATGTGAAGATAACAAGAAAAAAATTAAAAACCAAACGAAATTGCAAGCTGAAAAATAAAAAAGCCAAACGTAAATGTGAAGCATTTTTGTTTGTTTATTACAAATTTACGT
This sequence comes from Paedocypris sp. Pulau Singkep, assembly GCA_017309775.1. Classification (NCBI taxonomy): domain Eukaryota; kingdom Metazoa; phylum Chordata; class Actinopteri; order Cypriniformes; genus Paedocypris; species Paedocypris sp. Pulau Singkep. The sequence goes on along the minus strand of MU204397.1, from coordinate 21,868 downwards.
TTGGCATTTTTGACACTAATCTGATTCCAACCAGTGACAAAGTACAATAGCTACAGTATTGTGTTGCATCCAAAGCCAAATGTGAATTTTCCAATTTTTTAAACATTTTTTTTTTCAATTTTAGTGGCTCGAAATCTTGCGGGGTGCTTATAATCACCAGTTTCAAATATGAAGAGGGAAAGATTAATTTGCTCGTTTCAAGTCGTCTTACCGAGTAAAAAGTTCTCCTCCCTTTGGCAGATAACTTCACTGGATTTGTTTTTTTTTCTTTTACACATTTAGTTTTTTCTTTTTTAGATTTCACGTGCATTTTTTTGCCGTGTGGCGACTCGTAGCTTGTAATGGATTCATTTTTACACAAGCCAAACATTCTTGAAATTGTATAATCCACATTGTATATTTGCACGGTGACAATAAAAGGCTTTCTATTCTATTCTTTCTTTTCTATGTACTCTGTTTATTTCTTCTATTTTAAATTCTTTCTTTTCTACTCTGATCCGATAAGACAAGAATCGGTTTCTTTTTGGACTTCCGGCTAACGGCCATTCCAATCGCACACAATCTCGTTTCATCGACCTCTTTCTCTTTCTGCCCAAATATGAGAAGCCACTGACCTAGTTCATCTTCACCAAAGCCCAGGACTTGACCAACCATGGATGAGGCGCAGAAGCCATTGCTGCCCAGACAGAGCGGTTTCTCCAGCCACGAGTCTTCGTCGGATTGCTTCTGGAGGATTCGAAAACTCCTGAAATCACCAGGACAACAGTGTTCAAATATACCACAATCAGAAATTCTTAATTCATTCCCTTGGGAGAGATTCTATTTTGGTTTCATGCTCTCAAAAAAAAAACAACAACATTTGATTCACAAACATTTATTTGGAAATAAAAGTTTAAAGTTAAAATATGATGGTATTACTAATAGCGATTATCAACAATAGTACAGTGACACCACGACTTACGAAATTAATTTGTGCCGAGAGTCGTTTCGTTATTTCGTTAGTTGAGTCGCATTTTACAAGTAATCCATCATATCCGTGAACCGTACTTCACAAATTAAGGCAAAATGTGTTTATAAATGATAAAATATTGGTAATACGTGTATTAAAAACATGTTTAATAGCAGTTGTTTAATTTGTCCTTTGGCAGATGTTTATAAAGCTACAGTAGATAATAATACAGTAGATAATCTCACATGAACAGTTACCGCCATTTAAAAACGACGTCATACAAATCCCTGAGATTTACGTATTCTGTAAATTACGGAAATTTCAGGAATTTGTACAACAACAAGATGGCAGTTCTACGAGAGACAAAATACTATAAGAAAGCTTATTTTATTTTTTGAAAACAAGTTCTCTGAAACGAACTACACTGCAGAGATTGCACGTAAAAAGATAAAAAGCAAAATGAGTGAAAAAATACTTCAATCAAGTGAAATGATCTGAAAATGTTACTCCCTAAGACAGTTTGAAACACAGTCCACAGTCCACTCTTAAGATGGGAATTTATTTTGAAAGCAAACAAGATTTTGGGTAATTTCAAGAATTTTTGGCAAAATTTATTTTTTGGCAATGTCATATTTTTTGGCTTGTGTGCTGTAAAAATTACAAGTTACGAGTCACCACACTGCAATTAATGCACACACAAAAAAAATCAAGAAAATTAAAAATAATATGAGTAAAAGAAAAAAAAAACTCAAATCCAGTAAAATGATCTGCCAAAGGGGGGAGAAATTTAAACCTTTCGCTTTTAATAATAATAATAATAATAATAATAATAATAATAATAATAATAATGAGTATTTGTAAGGCGCTTTTCACAGTTTTAACTGTCTCAAAGCGCACCAATTCTTTTAATTCTTTTAATTTTAGTTCTAAGCTAATTTGTCTTGTATGACAAAAAACAAGATTTATTGTGTAATTTCAAGGTTTTTCGGCTTGTCGATACTTTACTTTTTGCAGTGAAGTGTTTTTGTTGCTTTTTTGTTTATTTGACGTGTAAAGAAGATTTCCTAATGCCAAAATATTTCGGATCACGGGACGACATTTTTTCGCAGCAATGCATTTCGTTACTGGAGATTTTCCTTATCTAGGACATTCTTTCGTTGCAGTACCGTCATATGAACCTAATCAGCTTCAATATTAACAGTTAACGAACACACCCGCTTTTGTCTGCGAATATATAGCTTCCGTAAAGTCGTCTTGACTGGCAGCCTCGGTAGATGAAGCCCCCGACTGGTGTGGCGTCTTCACCGGAGCCCAAGTCAAACACCGACTGTTCATTTTCTGAGCAAAACAACAACAGAAAATACAATTTCAACATTAATGGTGGACAAACACGTGCCGGACGGGACACTCCTACCTACAGTCTCGCTGACGGACTCGTGACTGACCCAAACAAACAAACCATATTTTGCCATACACAATATACAATATGTCACAATGTCACATGAGTTCAGTTACACTTTCAGCGGTCGAAAGATCAAAGGCTCAAACTGAAGATAGAAAGACGGATGCATGGACAGACTGAATGACAAGACGGACAGATAGAGTATGAGTGATAGATAGATAGACAGATAGACAGATAGACAGATAGATAGATAGATAGATAGATAGATAGATAGATAGATAGATAAATAGATATACAGATAGATAGATAGATAGATAGATAGATAGATAGATAGATAGATAGATAGATAGATAGATAGATAGATAGATAGATAGATAGATAGATAGATAGAGTGTGAGTGAGTGACTGACAGACAGACTGATAGAGTGTGAGCGAGAGATAGATGAATGGAATGGATGGATGGATAGATAGTGTGACAGACAGACACAAATAGATAGATGGATGGATAGAGTGTGAGCA
>MU204397.1:7128-18898 GCA_017309775.1 Paedocypris sp. Pulau Singkep | reverse complement strand
TATCTATCTATCTATCTATCTATCTATCTATCTATCTATCTATCTATCTATCTATCTATCTATCTATCTATCACTCACACTCTATCTGTCCGTCTTGTCATTCAGTCTGTCCATGCATCCGTCTTTCTATCTTCAGTTTGAGCCTTTGATCTTTCGACCGCTGAAAGTGTAACTGAACTCATGTGACATTGTGACATATTGTATATTGTGTATGGCAAAATATGGTTTGTTTGTGTGGGTCAGTCACGAGTCCGTCAGCGAGACTGTAGGTAGGAGTGTCCCGTCCGGCACGTGTTTGTCCACCATTAATGTTGAAATTGGATTTTCTGTTGTTGTTTTGCTCAGAAAACGAACAGTCGGTGTTTGACTTGGGCTCCGGTGAAGACGCCACACCAGTCGGGGGCTTCATCTACCGAGGCTGCCAGTCAAGACGACTTTACGGAAGCTATATATTCGCAGACAAAAGCGGGTGTGTTCGTTAACTGTTAATATTGAAGCTGATTAGGTTCATATGACGGTACTGCAACTACAGAATGTCCTAGATAAGGAAAATCTCCAGTAACGAAATGCATTGCTGCGAAAAAATGTCGTCCCAAGATCCGAAATATTTTGGCATTAGGAAAGGAGGTTTAATCTTCTTTACACGTCAAATAAACAAAAAAGCAACAAAAACACTACACTGCAAAAAGTTAAGTATTGACAAGCCGAAAAACCTTGAAATTACACAATAAATCTTGTTTTTTGTCATACAAGACAAATTAGCTTCGAATTTAAAGCGAAAGGTTTACATTTCTCACCCCTTTGGCAGATCATTTTACTGGATTTGAGTTTTTTTTTTCTTTTACTCATAATATTTTTAATTTTCTTGATTTTTTTTTTGTGTGCATTAATTGCAGTGTGGTGACTCGTAACTTGTAATGGAGTCATTTGTACAGTACACAAGCCAAAAAATAAATTCTTGACAAGCCAAAAAATATGACATTGCCAAAAAATTAATTTTGCCAAAAATTCTTGAAATTACCCAAAAAAATCTTGTTTGCTTTCAAATCAAATGTTTTCATAAATTCCCATCTTAAGAGTGATAGATTAATCAGCTTGTTTCAAGAAAATAGGACTTTGTTTCAAACTGTCTTCGCGAGTAACATTTTCAGATCATTTTACTTGATTGAAGTATTTTTTCACTCATTTTGCTTTTTATCTTTTACGTGCAATCTCTGCAGTGTAGTTCGTTTCAGAGAACTTGTTCTCAAAAAATAAAATAAGCTTTCTTATAGTATTTTTTCTCTCGTAGAACCGCCATCTTGTTGTTGTACAAATTCCTGAAATTTCCGTAATTTACGGAATACGTAAATCTCAGGGATTTGCATGACGTCTTTTTTAAATGGCGGTAACTGTTCATGTGAGATTATCTACTGTAGCTTTATAAACATCTGCCAAAGGACAAATTAAACAACTGCTATTAAACATGTTTTTAATACACGTATTACCAATATTTTATCATTTATAAACACATTTTGCCTGAATTTGTGAAGTACGGTTCACGGATTAGATGGATTACTTGTAAAATGCGGCTCAACTAACGAAATAACGAAACGACTCTCCGCAACAAATTAATTTCATAAGTCGTGGTGTCACTGTACTATTGCTATTAGTAATCCCATCATATTTTAACTTTAAACTTTTATTTCCAAATAAATGTTTGTGAATCAAGGGTTGTTTTTTTTTTGTTTTTTTTTTTAGAGAATGAAACCAAAATAGAATTTCTCCCAAGGGAATGAATTAAGAGTTTCTGATTGTGGTATATTTTAACACCGTTGGCCTGGTGATTTCAGGAGTTTTCGAATCCTCCAGAAGCATTCCGACGAAGACTCGTGGCTGGAGAAACCGCTCTGTCTGGGCAGCAATGGCTTCTGCGCCTCATCCATGGTTGGTCAAGTCCTGGGCTTTGGTGAAGATGAACTAGGTCAGTGGCTTCTCATATTTGGGCAGAAAGAGAAAGAGGTCGATAAAACGAGATTGTGTGCGATTGGAATGGCCGTTAGCCGGAAGTCCAAAAAGAAACCGATTCTTGTCTTATCGGATCAGAGTAGAAAAGAAATAATTTAAAATAGACGAAATAAACAAGAGTACATAGAAAAAAAAGAATAGAATAGAAAGCCTTTTATTGTCACTGTGCAAATATACAATGTGGATTATACAATTTTTTTACAATGTTTGGCTCGTGTACTGTAAAAATGAATCCATTACAAGCTACGAGTCGCCACACGGCAAAAAAATGCACGTGAAATCTAAAAAAGAAAAAACTAAATGTGTAAAAGAAAAAAAAACAAATCCAGTGAAGTTATCTGCCAAAGGCAAAATAACTTTTTACTCGGTAAGACGACTTGAAACGAGCAAATTAATCTTTCCCTCTTCGTATTTGAAACTGGTGATTATAAGCACCCCGCAAGATTTCGAGCCACTAAAATTGAAAAAAAAATGTTTAAAAATTGGAAAATTCACATTTCGCTTTGAATGCAACACAATACTGTAACTATTGTACTTTGTCAGTGGTTGGAATCAGATTAGTGTCAAAAATGTCAAGCGTACATTTGTAATAAACAAAATAATAAAAAATAAATGCTTCACATTTACGTTTGGCTTTTTTACTTTTCAGCTTGCAATTTCGTTTGGTTTTGAATTTTTTTCTTGTTATCTTCACATTTTCGCTTAAAACCTTTTTTTGTTGCTTCGAATTTTTCGTTCGTTCGTTCGTTCGTTTTTTTTTTTTTTTTTCTTTCACATGGGAGCGACCACGTGAGTTTTTTAAAACAAATGGAACATTTTATCATTATTTTCATTAATAATAATAGTAATAATTATTATTAATGTTATTATACATTTTACTTGTAAGGTGCCTATCAGGAGAACTGCACATACACAGTATTTCGATGTGAAGAAACAACAGTGTGTACTATTATTCTGAAGTATCTGCCAACACAGTAAGTTAAGCAATATTGTGCAAAAATAACACTTTTAATCACAGTTTGTGTGTAATATACTAATAACTGTACTAATAAAAAAAAAAGCAGTGAATGTCACAGTGTACATTCACTGAACTCGTCCCACACTTCCTGGTCAAGAAACTGTCAATCACAGTCTCACCAGCCAATCAGAATAAGGGACGCCCCCACGTGAAGCTTGGGCCAGATATCCCGACGGAAAAAAAAACACGAAAAATCCGAAGCAAAAAAAAAAAGTTTCAAACAAAAACATGAAGACTGCAAGCAAAAAAAAAAAAAAAAATGTAATTGGTGGAAACAAAACGTAATTGTGAAGCATTTTCATTCGTTTCTTAGAAAATTACGTTTGATATCTTTGGCACTAATCTGACTCCATATGATTTAAGGAACCTCGTCTTGAAACGCTCACTTTGCTACTGCGCTGCTGTACAATTAATCCTGTTCAGAATATTTGTTCGATTTAGTTTTTTTTTTTTTTTTACTTTTATTCAAGTTTGTTAAAAGACGTATTGTTAAGAGTTACGTATTTAGCCCAAATTTTAGGTTTCTGGAAAGTCAAAGAAAGTAATTTGTTATTGTTTGCCTATTAATGGAATTTTTATTTTGTTGCTTATATTTGAGTAAATGCGGTAGTAGAATTATTATTATTTTTTTTTTTTATTATTATAATTTTTTTTATTATTATCATTTTATTATAATAATATTTTATTATTATATTATATATTATATTCATATTAACATCTTTGTTACGTCCGGCTGAACTTGTATTAAACAAATAAATGAAATACAGTACTGTATAAGAATTAAGAACTGAGAAGAAATACAGTTTTTACAGTATATACTGTAGAATATTTTACAGTTGGAAGCTTTTAGTAAGTTGAATGTATTGTGTGATGCTGTCAGGCAGAGTCAGCGGCGCTGGAGGTGGACGGTTGGGGGTGAACCTGGCTTCTGTGTTTGGCCTGTTGTTTGAAGTTCTTTGTCGGATTATAATCATTGTTCAGTGACTTGCGACTCTGGCTGTGATCAGTGGGCAGCAAAAGACGCGACCGTGGCTAGGAAAACAAATCTCTCTGAAGGAGGGCGAGAGGAAAAATAAACCCAGGGAACCGACTCGCTGCTGGCAGTCGCCTCTGACATGCTAAAAGAATAACGTGAGGCTTGGGTTCCTCGTGAGGGTTCCAGAGTGATGTTCTGAGCTCTCTTCTTCACTCTCGAAGTCTGCAGATGTTGTAGGGTTCACCAATAATTCACTGACCCACAACCGTCCTATGGAGTCTTCTGATGTTGAGTTTTCTGGTTGAGCCAAACCAGACACTTATTCTCAGGAAAAATGATATCCTGGATGACAGCTGATGACAGCCCAAGAGCTACTCACAAAAGAAATGGAACTTCTGCCTAGGCCTAGCCTAGGAACCTAGCCCAGTGGAGTCAATGTGAATGCTCCTCTTCAGCTCCTGAGAGACGGTGGTTCCCAGGAACCGGAATCAACTTCATTGCTTCTGCAGTGCTGTGTGTGGGGTTCCTCCTGAAGTCCACCATCATCAGCACGGTTTCAGTCTTGTTCCGCTCGAGTGTGCCGTAAGTGCACCAGGCAATCAGGACAAACAGAAAAGCCGCTCTGACTCTGGTCTTTAGAAGGTCAGTGGTTGGTGTCTGATGGGACAGAGTTGGGAATTGGAAGTGAACGTCCCCAGCCTCATTATTTGCCAGAATGCTGGAGATCCACTAACGGACTGATCTAGGTACAAGAAGCTCAGTCAGTTTAAGTTCAGATCAGTTATAAAGCAAGTTTCCCAGTGGCTGACTGTCCCAAAGCGTTGCTGTGAAAGTCATCGTTTCATTATGTGCCTTGACTATCAGGTTTAGTGGGAGGAATGCTGGGATGGTCTCCAGACAAGATTATCCTGCAAGTCTCTGATTAGTCCAGATGTTGGTGGAGGAAGTGTGGTCCGCATAACAGGGAGTTGTGGTCCAGTTGTAGGGGAAATGGACTTGTGTCCGAGAGGGTGCTGGTTCGGTCCTAGGACCATATTGACAATCTCACTCACTTTGCTTATGTTGACTGCATCATCAGCAGGGTGTTGTGGCATTGTGTTGTCGTGATGATGCTAGATCTACGTCTGGCCTCTTACCTCAAGAATGGAGGGGAGAAGCTGTCTGTCCAACCTCTCTTTGAAGGAAAGGACAAACTTGGTGACTTGTCTTTTCTGCAGTGTCATTGGCTAGTGACGATCAGCCTCTTGTGGCTGATGACCTTTGTGGAGGCTGGTCTGGCCTAGGACATAATCTCCTCCACCAGCAGGAGCAGGCGCCAGGTTCTAGAGTCGTCTCCTGTGGTTCGGGCACGGGTGTCAGAAGGTGCTTGGGGGAGGATGACCACTCTTGAAGTTAGTCTTCCAGGGCTCAGAAAAGCAATAATTCAGGTCACCCGGTGGGGGGGGGGTGTATTGGTATGTAGACAGCGAAATTACATTCTCCCCAACCCTTGATGAGGTCCTCCACATTTGAAAGTGAACGACCACCCACCAGTGCCAACAGTAATGAAGCTTCTCCATCAGACAGATCTCGCCGAAAGAGTCTTTTAACCCCCCTGCTGCTGTGTGCCAGACACAACTTGTATTCAGTAGTATTGTTCACGTTAGACAGGCAGTCCTGTATACAGTATAACTTGTGGGTTGCCCGACCAGAATCTTTTGCATTAAGCAAACAATTAAGGGTTGTGGTCCAGTGGTAGGGAAGAGGTTGCAGGTTCGAATCCCCTTACGGCTGGTTCTGCAACTAAGTGTCCTTGAGCAAGACCCCACATCCCACATGTGTGTCGCTTCACTGTGTGTTTGTGCACTTCACTTGTGTGGGTTCAAAGCAGAGGACATATTCGATATGGTGGCCATGTTGACAATCTCACATCTCAATCCCACTTTACTTTACTAACAGAACCTTGAGTGCCCCTACAGTTCTGATTGACGCCATTGTTGCGGGTTGTTAGAGTTTACTGGCAAAGGCTCAGTGTAGAACCTCCAGAACCATTTTTTAAAGAAAAAAAAAACGCACACTGCTGACGACGTGTTTCCGTTTATTTGTGATTGTTCCTGACTTATGCACATATGGGCGCTTATATTTACGCACATATTTAAAATCTGTGAATATAAGCACCCCGCAACTTTTTGAGGCTTGTAAAATTGGAGAGAAAAAATTGCCGTTTTTTTTTTCTACTGGCTAAAAATTGCTCTAAACTTGTATTATTTGTTCCAACCATATATTTGGATTTTTATGGTGTATGTGAGACGTCCCAAATGATGCCAGCTGGATGTTTTCTGTGCTCCTCAGGCGAGGTTTACGTCCTCACGTCCAGCAAGAGCATCTCACCCCAGTCACACAGTGGAAAGCTCTACAAACTGGTCGACCCCAAAAGGTGAGTGAAGCTTTGAGGATGAAAGACGGAGGTGTAAACTGGCAGAAACCTGGTAGAAAGTGTCTTGTAGCTTTGGTGAGGCGTCAGAAACCAAAGACAGAGAAATAACGTAGGCCTGCAAACTGATTCAAATTTGAATTATATTTGCGGTGGAATTAAGGATTTTTAAAACGGGTATTTTTACGTGATGATGGGGCTGAGACGCACGTCACAATATTAACTGCTGATAAATTGTCTGGACAAGTACGTTTTATTTTTATTTTTAATAAAGGCAAAAAAAAGGCTTTAACATTGTTGCAGTTTGTGTTTGATGCTTTTTTTTAAGCATCGTATCGAAGTTGAAATTTCCAGTGTGGTGACAACACTAGTACTTGTTCATGTCCGGTCTTTAAAGCTCATTAACTAAATTCAGTAATTGTTTGTAAGGTTTGGCATATAGATAATCCTACGGTGTTCAGTTGAGTGTAAAATGAATTGGTTTGAAATCAAGTCAGGAATAATATATTTTTAACTCAACTGATAGTTTATGACGCTTAAGACACCAGAAATCTAATTCCAATAAGACAGTATAAATTGCTGCATCCAACTATTTAAAGATTTCATATTCCAAAATAGCCAGAAACAGATAATAGCACCTTTTTTTTCCACATTTGTGGGCAAAATAAACAATCTTTTTATTTATCTATCATGCATTTTCACTCCAATGCCGCTAATTTCAATTTTAAATGAATCGATTGTTTCAATCAATCCATTAATCATACCAGGAAAACAGATCTTCATACTAAAACTATAGATTCTGATGTTAAAAACGTACATGAAACTTTGACAGACCGCAGGTTTTATTGGAGAACAAGCCAATGGTTTTTAATTTGTAGTGTAGTTTTTCATGCTGCCCTCAGTGGAGAAAGCGCGGAGCTTGTGTGGTCTTACCAATGTTTTCCTTTCTTTGGCAGGATTTTGCACATTTAAAATATACGACGAAATGTTTTTCAGTAACACCTTCGGAACGTTTTAACAGTTTGGATGTTGATAATACCGCTGCAAAGATCACACTCGCAACCAAACCAGTTCAAAATATGCAAGATAATATTTAGAGTATAAATATACATGTCACATATAACACCGGTTTACTTTTTCTGATTTGTTTTAACAATTTTGTTACCACTGGCAAAATGATTTGTCCAGAAAATAAAATACGCTTTCAAAGATGATGTGTATATAATGTGGTTGTTGTTTTTTTAGATCATACAGTTTATAAAATGATGAGATGGAATTTTTAGATCATGCAGTTTATAGAAATAAAAAAAAAACTCTTGTATTGAACTAAATTGTATTAATTACTTTTATTACTTTTGTGCGCTTTGAGACATTTAAAACTGTAAAAAGCGCCCTACAAATACTCTATTTGTAAAAACTCTATAATAATTATAAATATTATTATTATTATTATTTTATTATTTACTATAAGTTCATTTTAGCTCCAATTCAATTTATTTATTTTTTTTCTGAGGAATTTCATCTTATTCACATACAATTCTACAAATTTCCTAAAAAATGAAGCATGAATTCATAATCATGGTCATTTATCTCGCATTCCAGTATTCCAATTTTTAAAATAGTGCTTGAGTACTTGATAGGTACATGATTTAGGCTTTTACATTCAACCCTAAAATTGTGCTCTCCATTTAGTCATCCAGTGAACACACACACACACACACACACACACACACACACACACACACACACACACACACACACACACACTTTTTTAAAAAGTCTGAAATATTACATTTTTATCTTTAATATAATATCTTTATATATATATATAATTGAAGTTTAATATGCTTTAACTGTGCAAAATTAACTCCGGCAATACAATAAAAATACATCTGTAAAAACATGTACAAAAAATTAGACAAAAAACAACTCTTCTGTTAGGAAATCCAGCTTCAGCAATATCTCTTGATAAGAAGAATAATAATAAAAGATAATAAAAAATAATGTGAGCTTAGACTTAGTCTCCAGCACAATACGCGGAATGATTCTGAACGCGCGTTATGAAAAAGAGTAAAACCCGACATTTTCGTGAATTTAAAAAATCTGTCCGGGGCGTCCGGACAAGGTGTAAAAAGAGGACAAGTCCGGAGAAAAGAGGACGTTTGGTCACCCTACATTAGACGCTTTCACATAGCAATGCCAGAAAAAATGCCAGATAAAATGACCCGAACGACTTTACCGGTAAAACGGTTCACACAAGCGCTGCCACCCTGGCATTTTACCGGCAAAACAGCCTCCACAAAGCGTTTTCAAAATACCGGTATTTTCGGTGACATCATTAACTGGCGAAACATTTTAAACAGCTGGTCTAACGTAGCCACTTAAATTTTTCTTTTCTTTTTTTTTTTTTTTTGCCATTGCTGCATTTTTTCAAAGAATTTGCCTTTTTTATTTTTCTTTCTTTAGCCTTTTATTTGGGTCGTTTATTCTGTTGGGCATAAAGTAGGTTGACTTTTGTAGATCATAGTCATAGATTCCCCAGAGATTATTGTTATCATAGAATTACATTATAATAATAAACTAGGGCTGTCAAAGTTAACGCGTTGATGCATGCGATTCATTTTAAATGCTTAATCGCGTCAATTATTATTTATCGCCGTTAATCACGGTTGCAGCTTTTTTTCACTTTTGGTTTGCGTGTGCAATTTAATAGACCCAAAGCGTCGTGCGCATGTCTCCAGGTGCGGCTCATTGCCATCAGCAGCGCACAGTGATTGTTTTCAGCTGCTGCCGTTTTCAGCGCAAAGTGTTTAAGGACAGACACTTGCTTGTCTCATCATTCTCGTCTCCGTCCGTGGTGTTTTAAATGTTCTGGAATGGACTTGTTAAAACTGAGACTCGACCTGCTTTTCCCTTTTTACAGACGCAAACTTAACTGCAAATAACTTACTTGTCAGAATTCTCGATCGAATCAAATGTCTGTTCAAAAAGCAGACGCCTTAGATTCATAGGGATTCGATAAACAGACAACACTGTATTTACTTGGACTTATTAAAAACAGACATTCTAAGCTTCATGTAGACATGTTTCATGTTAGAGTGATAAGTATTTATTAAGTTACAGTTCGTTTTCAGCTGACAAAGAGAAGGCAGAACTCGTTTCATGTTTTAGGTTTTTTTTTTAATATATATTAAAAAAAACAACGTCCTGTTTTTATTAAGAGTGTGACCTGAAGCAATATTTACTTAAAAAAAAATGGACTTTTTTGGGTGTTTTATCTTGAAAATAGTGCGACTCATTCTCATGGATTTAGTCACTTAATTGCGATTAATTTGGTCAAGGATGTGCGATTAATTAATAATTTAAAAAATGTATCGTTTGACGTCCTTATAATACACTAATCTAAATATCATCTGATGAAATTTTTTCTGACACATCGTGAATCTCAGCTCAGGTGTTGTAAGTATGAATGTGTTGTAAATAAACTTGAACTTGAACTTGTAGACGAGTAGTAAATGGCGGTGTGTTGTGACGCAGGCCTCAGGTCCCGAAAGAGTGCAAGCGGCCCGTGGTGGAGCCCGAGATGCTGAGCACCGCATGTTCGCGCCAATGCAAGAACGGACACTGTTCGCCGACGGGGCGGTGCTGCTGCGTCTCTGGGTGGGACGGCCCCTTCTGCTCCACAGGTGGGTGGAGCTTAAATCGCCTCCTTCGTTTTCCCTGCGGGTTCCTGCTTCTATGGAGATTAGAGCCAAAATGATCAAATGTTCTTTTTTTAAAAAGCGAACGAAAGTGCTTTCCGTTTACGTTTGTTTTTTTTTATTTTTCGCTTGCAATTTTCACGTTGTCGTTTGAAACTTTTTCAGAGTTTTTCGTTCGTTCTTTTTTTTTGTTTTTGCGTTCGGACTTCTGGCACTAGCTTCACTTGGGGGTGAAGCTTACTCTGATTGGCTGGTGACAATGTGATTGGCAGCTGCTTGACCAGGATGTGGGGGAGGAGTTTAGCGAACGCTTAAACATAATCAGGATCTGAGCATTTTCACGTATACAGGGTTTCACGTTAAACTCTAGTTAGCGCATAAATATTGTAGTTTTTAACACAAACGGAACATTGTGTCATTATTTTTATTAATAATAATAATAACAACAACAACAATAATACATTTTATTTTCAAGATAAAGATACAGTTTCATAATACAGGATTTCGTTGTGAAGAAACAAAAATGTCTACTATTATTCTGAAGTGTCTACCACCACAATAATTTTGCAAAATTGTGTACAAAAATATCACTTTAATCCCAGTTTAGTGTATAATATTATTAAAACAGCAGTGGATGACACGTTGTACACTCGCTGAACTCCTCCCACACTTCCTGCTCAAGAGCCAAGCAGAGTAAGCTCCGCCCCCTCGTGAAACTAGAGCCGAGAACGGAGAAAACAAACGAACGAAATGGTCTGAAGCTATCGATGAATGGGAATATTGCTATCGTGAATAGGAAGCATTTTCGTTCGTTTGATAATTTCGCCACTGATCAGACTCCGTATGTCCGTGCAGCCACGTGTGAGCCGGCGTGTCAGAACGGCGGCGTGTGCGAGCAGCCCAACAGCTGCCTGTGCAAGGACGGCTTCCTCGGAGCCCAGTGCCAGAAGAGCGTCCACGGCCCCGAGCCCAGCGACGCCATCCTGGAGCAGATCCTCAGCATCACGTCCTACCTGCTGGATCTCACCAGCTATATCGTCTGAAAGCGCCGCCCGCAAGTCAACCTGCTCCTGAGGCCTTACGACGGTTTCAAAAAAAAAAAAGAAGCAAAGCAAATTTCAGCAGTTCAAATTGAGTGATCGATATTCGCACGACCACCCCAAAGCGCACGGTGTGGACGAGCGTTTCAATCCACCGTTTAAAAGTTCACCAGAATATGAAGGATCCCGTAATAAAACGGTCCGTTGTGCTTAAGGATGTATAAGGTGCGTCCACGAACCTCGTCGCCATCACGCGTTGCCTTGTCCGTTGTTTTATCAGTAGTTTTCTCGCAATATTTCACACATTCGTGTCACACGTCCTGTCGCTTCTCTTTCTATATTGATTGCGACGGCGGCTGTATGAGAGTGACTCTGAATATTTTACGTCCATAAGAACACGCAAACGATCACGTTATTATTATTATTATTATTATTATTATTAGGGTTAGGATTAGGGGTTAGGGTTATTATTATTTTAATTGAAAGCATGCAGACGGCTTGTCACGGGAAAGATCTCCAACAGAATATTTATTTATTTATTATTAGTGTTTTAAGTCCTAAAGTTTGTGTGATATCAAGCATAGAAGCAAAGGGGTTTTATTCTTTTTTTTTTTT
>JABUMW010020542.1:0-10314 GCA_017309775.1 Paedocypris sp. Pulau Singkep | reverse complement strand
ACGTGTCTCTTTTTCGCACGCGCTGCTATTCAGCAGATTTTACTGTTAATGTTTCTTGTGATGCTGAAGAACTGAAGAAGAGATGGTTCAGAGTTTAAAAATGATTATTGAAATAATCATGCCTTTTTCGTCTTCTAAGCAGTAGAACTTTATTCTTATAAACGAGGAACTATAATTTTGTCATTTTAAAAAGTTGTTTGAAAAGGATTAAAAAAAAAAACAATTGATAATATGTAATTGAATATTTGGATATTAAAAGAAAATTGTAATATCATAATGGGACCGTTCCTGGTGAGTTAAAATGCTAAATCACTTTATTTGTATTTTAGTATTAGATCTGTTTTTTTTTTTTTTTTTTTTTAATCTTGAATGCATTTTAAAATAGAAATAAACACTATTTAAAGTTAAATACTAAATTATATACAAAAAAATGTATATCCTAAAATGTGTATTTTTTTCCCCGAGCCCGGTCCGGCCCCTTTGTCAAATGTTAGAACCCAATGTGGCCCGCGAGTCAAAAAGTTTGCCCACCCCTGGTCTATATAAACGGTCCGGAGGCAGACGTGCTAAAATTTTATTTTTTTTTACATTTTTTTTATTTTGTGCCTGAAAAATGGGGGGGGGGTGCTTATATTAGGTGCGTAATTATGGTACATTATTAACACGTTTATATAGACTCTTGATGAAGCAGATCTTAGGCGATATACTGGTATCACAACAAAAGCCACTTTTACCTTCATTCGTGTTCATTTTGCGATATTAAAAAAAACCTGAGCTGCAGCCAAAGTTGGAAACGACTGGAATCGCTTGAACTCGTGATCAACACCATACTATGGTGAAGGATGGGTTGTGTTCTTATGTTACAGTAGTGTTCAGTAGTGTGACGTCACTGTACGACCGTAGTTTTATTCTGAATGACAAGGTGCAATATCAACAAGTCAACGAAGTAAGATTAAACTAAATATAGTACAATAATTTATATTACAACAAATAGAGACTACAAACCACAACTGCTTAGCGAAACCGGCTACAAACGAGTCAAATGTGTCATTGCAGAAAGATAAAAATCAAGGAACAGACACAATCAAAACGCTGGGTCGCTGCACAGGGGTTAATAATCCTTCCTCTTCACACGGCGTCAGATAAACACAGAGCTTGAAACAGGTCTGATCTTGAAACAATTGCTCTGAGCATGTGCGGAGTCTGACAGGAGAGCAAAGGATCTTGGGAACTGAAGTCCTGACCACTAGAATTGACTTTTTGTTATCTATTATTCAAGTGAAACGATATCAAAATGATACGAGTCACAAGTTAGGTTAATTAAAGAACAAAACGTATTTTCAAGAAAATATTAACGTAATGGAACCAGAAACTTTAATAAAAAAATTATTTGTATGCCTGAAAAATGCCTATATTCCCAGGGTGCTATATTTGTGTAAATACGGTAATCAGAATGATTTAATACAAAGTAAAAGTCTGTGTTCTTACAGTTTTACAGTTGTTGATTGTTCCCTAATGAGACCGCACTTTTGTGTCTCCGTGTCGGACTTTTGTCCCAGTAATAATGACAAGGATGGATTTCTCCTTAACAACAATATTAAACCGTTCATTCTTCCGTTCTTCTTCCTCTATTTCCGCTCTCTCTGTCAGGCAGCAATTCCTCCGTGAAGCCTTTGGAGAGGTCGCTCAGCCTGCGGGAGAAGGATCGGCCCGAGAAGGTCCCGAGTGAAGTCTCCAAAGAGTCGGCCACGGAGAAGAGGAAGAGGAGCCGAGCGGTGGAGAAGGTGATGAGCTCCAGCAACCCCTCCAGTCCCGGAGGAGCCAAGCGCCGCAGGACGTAGCCGGAGCGAGGGATGGAGGGAGGAGGGAGGTCCGGGAATTCCCGATCCGAGATGGTGCGGTGACCCGCGAGTCCTGGGATTTGCCGTGAGGCCGTCCTGCCAGTCACGAGCCAGGAGACCAGACGGCATCGGTTTAAACGGAGGACATTGCTAGCGACGTTTTAAGTGGTAGAATTGTTTTTTCTTCAAAAAAGTTTTTTTTTTCGTTTTTTTTCAGAGACGGTTCCTAACAGTCGCACGGTTTCGTTACGTGTTTGACTGAATGAGTGTGAATAAAAGTCATGGTGAACTCTCCATCCGTCTGTGTGTACAACTGTATAAAAACCTTTCTCAATAGCTGATGTTTTGTGAATTTAATTGTCGTGTTATGAAGGTTTTTTTTTTATGTAACATTTTAAAAAGCGGAACCATGCACACGTTAAAAATTGTACTAGTATATTTTTTATGTTTATTGTTATACTGTCAGTCAATGGAATCAGATGCCAAAAATATCTAAACTTAAATTTCTAAGAAGCAAACAATCTTCATGTTTTGGTTTAAAACTTTTTCTTCCGCATCAGATTTTTACGTCCATTTCTTTTTTGTCTTTTTTTTTTTTTTTTTAGTTTGGACTTCTGTCAAAAGCTTCACTTAGGGGCGGCCCTAACTCTGATTGGCTGGTGTGATTGTGATTGACAGCCGCTTGACCAATAAGTCCGGTCCCGCCCCTTTGTCAAATGTTATAACTCAATGTGGCCTCCAATCAAAAAGTTTGCCCACCCCTGCGGTAGAAGAAGCTTGTTCCTCGTTTTCTGGAGACCAAGAGGAAACACACGCAAGATCGGGATAGAAATAACAGTTACGCCACTCTGTATGTGTGTGTGTGTACTGTTTATCTATATATACATACAGACAGTACATATACAAGGTCACAACTATTAGCCCTGCCTACAAAAGAGTCAGTGTTTTAAAATTATTTCAAATTTGCTTTTAAACGAAGCCAAACAAGCTACAGATATTAGATTCTCGTTTGATGTCGAATGCAGTGCTCGTTATTTTGACAATGATTTATTCAACGTGTTTTGCTCAGTTTAAAAGAACTTGTGAAATACTTTTAAACCCGACTCATTTTTAATTAAACGTTCTTCTAGCTTCATAGTTAAAAAAAATCCTGAAAATCAGGATGTAGATGCTTTAGAGACTAGATCAATCCGGTATTGATACATTTATAAACAATGGTTAATACTGTATAACATATTTTTACTTTTAATATTTCCTTTGGAAAAAAGGAAAACAAATACAGAACTTCTTTACAGTTGGAAAATTATTCAACAATCAAATGAAGTGATAATTCTTTAAATTTGTCTTGCGAGAAGGTCCAAACTAGAGGTTTTCCCATGTTCAGTATGTAGAGTATATCTTATGTCTTATCTTTTTATTTAAAACTATTTTTTTCTTATAAATGGACTTTGGTAACAGTGTCAATTTACGTTTGTAAAATACATAAATGTCATGTCTTAAACTACAACTTCTTCAAACTGGAACTTTGCGGAGATGGGAATAAATAAAGATCCACATCAACATCGTGGTGATCGGCCATGTTGACTCCAGGAAGGAGGAATCGATAAAAGAATCATCGGGAAGTTTGAAAAAGATGTCGCCGAGGTTGATATAACGTTCAGCCAGAGTTTAAAACTCTAGTTTTAAAATTTGATAATATTTGATTTACAAAAAAGAGACAAAAATAGGGCTTCTCGGAGGTTAATGAACATGCTTTAACATGCTTCAACAATGCAAGATTAACTTCAGTAATAAAAAAAAAAAATGTAATCTGTAAAAACTTTTTTAGCTAGACTATTTTAAATAAATAATAAAGAATTGATAAAGTAACAATCTGAACTGTTCTAAATTCTAACTCTTGTGTTTAAAGGTCCATCTTCAACAATATGTGTCATGATAACTATAATATAATTACTAGACGAGTCTCAAAAGGTATTGACTTCATTGTTTTTGTGTTCGTATGAGCTTTGATTTTTAATCTATCTAATTTAATATTGCTAATATATAAATGTTATAGATTAATTTAATAAATGCATTTTTCGAATAATTTATCCGTGCAACTCTGTTGTCTGCTCTGCTCCCTGTATAGTACAATTACAATATAGATCAATTTACATACACGCATAATGTGGAAAAGAGGGAAGACCCTCTTTGATTTCCAAAAAATGGGGGCGGATGAAGAATTTGATGGTGTGGACGTCATGATGACAGCATGGTGATGGTTATGTCCGTGTCCGGCCACTAGATGTTGCTGTTTCCCCATTTCTGTTTATCGCTGATTGTTTTCAGCTGTGTCTTGTTCCCTGTGTGCTATTTATGTTGATCGTTTTGCCTGTGTTCTTGGCTCAGTGTTTGTTGTACCATAGGCTTTTGGTTGTTGTCTTTGGTTTTTTTGCTAATCTTTTGGATTCTGACCTTTGTCAATTTTTTGTTCTTTCTGAAAATATCAACAGAAGATATTTTCTGTTTTTGAGTGTTGGAGTTTTGATTGTTGCATTATTAAACCCAAGTGATTTTTCCCTTCAGATTTGATTTTGGAATTTTTCCCAGCATTTTGGGTTCACTCTTCTTTGCGCTTGTTGTTTTTTAAAATTTCTGTCTTTGCAGTCCACAAACGTGGGATTTATTGTGAGAAGTGTGTCCGTCAAAGACATTCGGAGAGGGAAGGTGTGTGGGCACAGCAGGTCGGGTAAGATGTTCGAAGACGACCCCAAATTCTTAAAGTTCGGAGATGCCGCCATCGTCCACATGGTTCTAGGAAAGCCGATGTGTGTGGAAAACTTTCCCGGTCTCCTCCTCTGAGTAAATCCTGTCAGTCTCATTATTACCTTTCAGCTCAATAAGCCGCGTTTGAATTATCAAGCAGGTCTAAGCAGTAATCACTAAGGTTTTTCTACATTTCGTAAAGCTGTAACATATAGCTAAATGTAAATTTTCAAAATGCATAATTTGAAATGAATAATTTTGAAATAATTTTTATATAACAGCTAAAGAAGAGAGAAGTATGAACAATAACTACTAAATTTCCATGTAATTTGTACGAATAGTAGCAAAAAGAATACCGTTTTATATAAGTAAATATATAAAAAAATGGTTAGAATGATTTTAGGATGTGTGCACAAAAACATATTTAAATTGCCTTTTGAAATATCTTTCCAATGATTTCATAAAACGGCATTTTACGTGTAAGATTTTCGTTTCAGCTTGTGTTTTTATAGAGATGCTGTAATATTTTACGTTTTTGTAGTGTGATTTGAGATAATAAGAATATTAATTTATCTATTCTATGCCTGTGTAATACTGTCAATGTTGACATTGTGTACTTACTGTGGGGTTTTTTTGTTTGTTTTTATTTTCTGGACCACAACTATAGAATGTTTAATTGAAAAATACGTTTAAACATTTGGGAATTTAATTGATTAGCATTTGTTTAATGTATTTCTATTGTTTAAAATAATGTCAGAAAGTCAGACTTGATTACCGTAAATCATGCTGAGTTTGTATATGTATGCAATTACGTAATACAATATTACCACTAGAGGTCACTACTGCGCTGTCTGTGATGTGACTGGTTTACCATCTCTCACACTCAAAAAAATATTTGTTCTCTATTCAATGGTCAAATTTAGCTTTCTCAAATCACACTTTACATGACTTTGGAATCCATCCGAGGCTGAATAACAGTGATTTAGAAGTCTTTTAGAAGATTCATATGATCAGACGTGTTGCAAAGACTTGCATCGGCAAAAATAAGTAGAATGGCTGGTTAAAATAATGTTCTATTGTCCAAAAATGTCACTGTTTAAAAATCAAGACCCACTGTTGTACAAAATGATGAAATGTGGCAGAAGACCCAGACACACACATACAAACATTGAGTATGACGAGACAATTCGATAATAAAGGGCCTGTGACCTTATCAAAATTCCATGGTCTTCTTCTGTCCACTGACATTTACAGGAAGTAATTGGCTGTGGAGTGCCTGCTGACCTGCTTGACCTACGGAATCTTCTCTGGTGTGGACATACTAGGTCATAAGGGGAGGGTTTGGTGAAACAGGAACTGCTAACAAGTGGCTAATACTTGTAGACAGCAGTGCAGAACCTCCATAAAGCTCCTGCCACACACCACTTTACACCAATTGCTTGCGAAACCCCTGATGGAAGAGACCAAGAGTGATGATTGGTGAATTTGCATATGGTGGCCTTTCATGATATTCGGTAGAAATAAGTGTATGAGTTTCTGAAGAGCCATGGTTCAAAAGTACAGTGGAGAGCCTTCAACAGACCCTTACCAAAGTCTCCTGCAAGCTGTTCCTGGCATAGCTCTTCTTCTTGGCCAGTAGTCTTCTCAGGTTGCTCAATAAGAAGCCAATCCCACTTTGGATCAGATTCCAAACAAGTTAGTGGTCCATCAGAGCACCTCAAAGTCCTTGGTCTAGTCCTCTGATCAGACCTTGTCCTCTTGTGCAAAACTGACACGCTGACCAAGGCTTCTGAAGCACCTGGATCACAAGAAGATCCCACCATCATCATCCCTCCACCATTCCTTGAGTGCTGCTGTGTGGAGAATGCCTGGAAGGTGGGCTGCTCTTAGGGTCCTGAGTCACAGAGAGCTCCACACCAACATTCAGGGGGTAAAATTGAGGCTTGAAATAGAAGCGGATACAAAATTGGAGGTTCGGGTACATCATTGTGGCCGTGTTGTGTGATCTGACAAGAACGTGCTTGTTTGGAATACTTCAAGGTGAGTAGAACAGTCAGCTGATACACCGGATACATCTTTGCTGTAGTAGACTGCTCACATTCTCGTGTTCGGAGTATTCATGCGTGCCACAGCTGCCCTACAGGCACTCAAACCCATTAAACATTCAGCTCTGACCAGGGGACATGAAGTTTGAGGCGCTCTGGTGTGATTGGCACCATGTGTGCCCACAACCACCAACCTGTTTGGACCCTCGTGATCCAATGTTGGAGTGGCGTCCTATTGAGCAAACCGAGAAGAAATGCTGGCCCAGCAGAAGACCTATGGCTCAGGACTCTCGGGAACAGCTTGGTCAGAGTCTGTTGAAGGCTCTCCAACTTTGCTTTTGCTCACGAGTCCAAGTACAGATCAGGAAAAGATGCACAATGAACAAATTGTTCTCGCAATTGACCAATAAATCCAGAAGGCACCGTGCCATGCCCTCTCAAGGAAGAGGGTCTAGCCTCTACAATCCTGGTTAAGATCCGAAGTGAAAGGACGGCCTAGAGCAGGGGTCGGGAACCTTTTTGGCTTAGAGAGCCATAAACACGGCATATTGGTAAAAATGAAGTCCAAAAGAGCCATACCTGTTTAAAACTAAGTAAATCTATGCAGATTTGTAAAACCAATATGAAATGCAGGACAACAAGTCTTTGAACTCGTTTTGATAACGCTGTAATTATATGTAAAATGTCTTCATACTCGTGTGGCTCGTTTTCAACTTTTAATTCTGAAGCCCGGTGTCGCACGCGACTGGTCTGGAACGCAACGGTTTCCGCTATTAGGTAGCAAACTACTGAATATTGAAAAGGGGGCAAACGTCCTGACGTCACGACAACGTTACGCATTATCCAATAGAAAACATGGTGTTGTCCGGAGGAAAGCTGTGATTGGCTAGTTCGCCCGCAACCAGGAAGCGGATGGAAATACCGGAGAACGTTTGAAATGTTTTACGTTATTATGTATTTTTAAAGCTTTGTCTAAGAGCCATATGCAGCCGCCAGAAGAGCCATATATGACTCGCGAGTCATAGGTTCCCGACCCCTGGCCTAGAGGAAGAACTGTGTTCGGATGTCAGACTGTGTTCTCAACGTTAGTCATCGTTGGTGACTGCTAATGTAGCATTTCCAGTGTCGGTCAAGTCAAACTTGAGCTTCTCATTGGTCCATCGTAAATCTTTCTGCGTGGACTTTGCATGTTCTCTTCGGTGCTCAAGTGGGTTTATGAATGGGTTACTATGAATCCTCACCTTTTTTTACACATCAGATATATGAAGCTGGTACCATTTGAGGAACTTTGTGGGAAAAGATTCCCATTATTCATGGCAATGTGTCTATCCTGTAGCGTTCATGGATCACTCGCCATGGCATCCAGTAGACTCTTAACAAACAATCTAAATATACCAGAGACGGATAAATAATAGAGTGTGGGCTCTGAATATTTCAGCTCCCATGGTAAAAGGCTGGTCGCTGGGAAGAATTTAGCGAGTGGATGTAAGGGAGATCATTTCAAGTACGGGAAAAAAAGCAGCACCGCAATTTTTTAAGCAAAAAAAAGCATTTACACGAGTGGCCAAGTGAAAAGGTCTAACTTTGGACTGTAAAGCTGTAATGTTGAGTGTCCGTTCTAAGAGCAAAAAGGAACAATACTCTTTCACAAACATTTCTTTGCTAAAATGGTGGGCACAACAGACATGGTTTTTAGAAGACTTCAGAAGCTTGTCGTGAGCCTCTGGAGAGGTGTCATCTCCATGTTAGTCGACTTCATGTTGGTCCCAGAATACGGCCATAAGGTCAGCGCTGACCGCTTTTTACAAAGACAATCTCAAAACGTTAACGTCAATGCTGTACTCTCTCCCCAGGTCTCCTTTCTTCTGTTTCATAACGTGTTGTAGAGTGAATATAAAACAATTCCATCAAAGTAGGTGCAGTTAGCACTATAGCATATGTTATGAGCTGTCATTTTTTGTCCTTATGTACTATCCATTCTTTCTGTGCGTATAATTTATCCATCTATCCCTCCATTGATACCTCTATTCATTCTGCCATCCCTCCATTCATCATCAATTCATCATTCCTCCATCAGTCCATCTATTTATCCCTCCATTGATCCCTTCATCCATTCATCATCAGTCCATCTTTTGATCCCTCCATCTATTCCTCCATCATCAATTAATCATCCATCCATCAGTCCATCTATCCATTCCTTCTCCATCAATTAATCATCCATCCATCAGTCCATCTATCCATTCCTCCATCATACATTCATCATCCCTCCATCAGTCCCTCCATCCATTCGTAAATCATCTATTCATCCCTCCATCTATCCATCAGTCCATTCATTGGTCCTTTTATCACCCATCCATTCCTCCATCAACTCATCATCCATCCATCAGTCCATCCCTCCATGGATCCGTCCATCCCTCCATTCATAAATCATCCATTCCCCCATCTATCCATCAGTCCATTTATCCATCCATTCACCCACCCAATCATCATTCATCTATTGTCTAACGTACTTGTCAAGTATAGAACTTGATGCACCGTAGCATCCCAATGCAACAACCAATGGCAACCCAATGCGTCACTAAGAGACAATTTTGTTCACACACTCATACATACAGTAAATTTGTAGTCTCCAATTTTCTCTAAATGCATGTTTTTGGTCTGTGGGAATAATACTGCACTGAAAAAAAAATACGAAGAAACCTGCACTGAAGGCATTTTTCTCCCCACCCCAGTTTCAAGTCCTGTATTCTGTGAGCCGACTGCGGTATTTTATCTTTTTTTTTCATAGTAAGTGGAGAAATTAGATATTGATTCATTTCAGAGCAGAACGTTCATCAAGCCCCATAATGTGTTCAAATTGGAAACTTTTGTATGTGGTTGTACTTCTCCCAGAGTCTTGTCTGCTTTCTCAACGCATCTCATCGCTTTACTGATGTGGAAAAGTGAAAGTGAAGCACGGAGCGAGCTGAGAGACGAAGGCGCTCTTCACATGCTCAACCCTGCAGAACTGATCATATACCGCTGCCTCAGCAAGTCTGGGCTAATTATCTGCTTTAAAAAGCTTCTCAGAATCTCCACACAGCTTCAGCTTTTACTTCACGTACACCGAGTGCAATGTGAGAACTTTCTCATGACACCCTGTGTGGATTATTTTATCGCGACACTAATCCATTAGTTAATCTACAGCAGAGGTGTAAGAAGTACCAGACAGTACAGGTAATTATTGTAATATTGACTCAATTGCAAGTAACATGTCACCAATTTCATGAAGACTTGAGTCAAAGTAGCAAAGTATTACATTTTAGAAGAACTTGAGTACTTTACTCGCAGTGAATTTAGGCACACAAAAACACCACAAAATGTGAAATCAAACTCTATTCGTGAGGTTTTGTTATCTAACACAGTAGCGAAATTTAACACGTCAATGTTTAAAAAATGGTAGAACGAAGTAGATTAAAAAAAAAAGCAAAAGGTGTCACGGGGAGCGACTGTCACCGGGGCGAGGCAGGGTGGATTCACACGCGCTTCCAGATGCGAACACGGAACTCCAAGCGTTAATGTCCAAAAATAAGGGTTTATTCAAAACTCACGGTCGGGTCACAGGCAGAAGATCGGTAACAGGAATCCAAGAATACACGAACAAGAACACAACGAGACTTCACTTGAGGCGAGAGTGACAAGTA